>MU777447.1:1346-13121 GCA_026770625.1 Nicotiana glauca
CACAAGTCATATTTGACATTACGGACCTACTCCAACTTTCGAAATTTGGTTCTGACCCCGATATCAAAAAGTCAACCCCCCGGTCAAACTCTCCAAAAACCTTCAACTTTCTATCTTTAGCCAAAATGGCTTCAAAATGGTCTAGGGACCTCCGAATTCACTTTCGATCGCGCCCCCAACTCCAGAATCACTATACGGAGCTATTCACAGTCTCGAAATTCCAAACGGACGTTGATAACACCGAAATGCACTTCAAACCAAACTTGTGAAATTTCTTCTAAAATACTAACTTCCACAATAGGCGTCAAAACGCTCCAGGGTTATCCAAAACCTACTCCGGGCATATGCCCAAGTTCGAAATCATCATACGAACCTGTTGGAACCTTCAGATCCCGATTCTGAGGTCATTTACTCAAAATTCCAATCCTAGTTCATTCTTTCAACTTTAAGCTTCCGAAATGAGAATTCTCTTCCCAAATGAACCCCGAACTTCCTGAAATTAAATTTCGACCACGCGTGCAAGTCATAATACCTGAAATGAAGCTGTTCATGGCCTTCGACTGCTGAACGGAGCGCTAGTACTCAAAACGACCGGTCGAGTCGTTACAAATTTGACCCCGACCCTCATATCGGGTAAAAGCTATTGTGACCCTCTCTTCCTACTTTGTAGTAGTGTGGAGTTGGTTGCGATCACTTTTTGGCACCGTTGCCGGGGAGCTAACGGTTTTGGCTATCTATTTAATTAGTTTTGTGTTTTGTTCTTCTTTCCTTCTTGTTTACTGATTTTGTTTGTGTCGATTACCAATGGCTCTCAATGCTAATGACCCTCTTGGTAACGTGGGGGATGAGGTAGAAGATATTGATTAAGATGAGGTTCCTATATTAACTCAAGCTCAACGTAGAGGCCGTCAGGCTAATGCAAATGATAACAATATTCTAGACCCTGCTCTACCACCTCCAAGAGTGGCTCCAAGAGTCCTCCCAAATCAAGGGTATGCGAGTGCTATTGTTCCTCCCCGAATCCGGGCGGGGAACTTTCAAATCACAAATGTCATGTTGACCTTGCTAGAGCAAAGCGGGTATTTTATGGGCGCCTCCGATCAAAATGCCTACAAGCACTTGGAGGGGTTCGTAGATACATGCTGGGGGAGTAAACAGACTAATGGGTCCGAGGATGCACTTAGATTGAGGCTTTTCTCGTTCTCTCTGGGGGGTAAAATATTGGATTGGTTAGAAAGGCTCCCCAATCATTCCATCACAATGAGATGAACTGGCGGACAAGTTTATTTCCAAATTCTTTTCACCCGGACACATGGCGGCACTTCGCGATGAAATATTGGCTTTCAATCAAGAGCAAACAAAACCTTTGCATGAGATATTGGAGCGATTTAGAACTATGGTGAAAGAATACCCTAATAACGATATGACCTAAGTGATGATTCAACAAACCTTTTATCGGGGCATCAACACCACTAATTAATGCATTGTGAACCAATTGGCCAGAGGCAACTTTATGAAGCTTCCCTACAATGAAGCTTGTGATATTTTAGATAAAATGGCCGACACTTCTTTGGCATGGCAAAGTAGAGAGAATGTGCCTCAAGGTGACCCTACGGTCATCCATTTGAACAAGGAATTGCAAGATCACGGTCAAGCTATTGTCGAGCTTACTACTACTATGAATCAATTGGCGAAGGCGCAATTGTAACAAGTCCAAAATCCTCGCCAAGCCAATGCCATGGAATGAGTAGATATGCTTAAGAGAAGGCAAAAAGGGCAACAATCTCAAGTGAATTGTGATCAATATGATGGTGGTGGTTTTTCAAATGAGTGTTATGATGACCAAAGTGAAGAGGTTCAATATGTTAATAACTATCAAGGCAATCGTGGCAACTCTTCAAACCAACAATGGCGACCCCAAGGAAATTGGGGCAATCAACAAGGTGGTGGTAAATGGAACAACAACAACCAAGGCGGTAATTGGGGGAACAACAATTCGGGCAACAAAGGAAATTGGAATGGGAATAACATCAACACTTGGAACAACAATGGTCAAGGCGGGTGGAATAACAATGGAAACCAAGGCAACTGGGGGCAAGGTTTTCAAAGGCCCCTGATGTACCAACAACCGAACAATCCGCCTCTGTTTCAATCTCAAGGATATAGTTCTTTGGGTAATGATATGGGAAGAATAGAAAACATGTTTGAGCAGATGATGAAAAAGACCCAAGATTCTGATGCTCAATTGGCTTCCTACAATACCTATATCCGAAACTTGGAGGTGAAAATTGGCCAAATCTCTTAAGCGTTTAATACTCGCCCTAAGGGTGCTCTACCGAGTGATACGGTAGCAAACCCAAAGGGTGGTAACAATCATGTGATGGAAGTTACAACAAGAAGCGGGAGAGGCGGTGATGTGAATGCCTCGAAAGAAAAGCAAATTGTGGATGATGATGTTGGGTGACAAGAACATGTGAGTCCTTTGATTGTTGAAGATGTGGTTGAGAACAAGGTGAACAATGAAGTGAGGATAGATATTGATAAGGCCGAGGTGGAAACACAAGATGCCGTGAACCCGTCCAGGGAACACGTGATTGATATGCCTGAGCCGGTGGTGCCCAAATCTAAGGCACCTTTGCCTAGGCCACCTCTGCCTTATCCCTAACGGTTAGCAAAACAAAAGGGTGACAACCAATTCAAAAAATTTATTAAAATGATGAAGAGTCTTACAATCAATGTGCCTTTGGTGGAGGCACTTGAGCAAATGCCGGGGTATGCAAAGTTTATGAAGGATTTGGTGATGAAGAAAAGGTTGATGGAATGTGAAACAATTAAAATGACTCATCAAGTGAGTTCTATCTTACATTCTATGGCCCCAAAACTTGAAGACCCTGGAGCTTTTACTATCCCTTGCACTATCGGTAGTTGCGGATTTTGCCAAAGCCCTTTGTGACTTTGGGGCTAGAATAAATTTGATGCCTTATTCGATTTTCAAGACTTTGGGAATTGGTCAACCTAGGCCAACCTCAATGAGACTTCAAATGGCGGATCGGTCGATGAAGTGTCCTTTAGGTGTAATTGATGACGTACTTGTCTGGGTGGAAAAATTCATATTGCCAGCCTACTTTGTCATATTGGATTGTGAAGTGGACTTTGAAGTCCCAATTATTCTTGGGAGACCTTTCTTTACAATGGGGAAGGCATTGGTTGATGTTGAAGCGGGTGAGCTAACTTTCTGAGTGGGAGATGAGAAGGTCGTCTTCCATGTTTGCAAATCCATGAAGCAACCCAATAGCACCAAGGTGTGCTCATTTGTGGACATTGTCACAGTTGTGATACTGGATGACACAAGTTCTATGATTAATGTGGAGGATCCCTTTGAGACTCTGCTTCTAAATATGGATGTCAATAATGATGCAAGTCGAGTGGAATGTATGAATGCTTTGCACGGTATGGGCTCGTATTCTTATGAGCCTAGGAAATTGTCCTTGGATCTTGAAAATCGGAAAACTCCACCAACTAAGCCATCCAACGAGGAGCAACCATTGTTGGAGTTGAAACCACTTCCTCCACACCTCAGGTATGAGTTATTGGGCTGAAATTCTACTTTACCGGTTATTATTTCTTCTTGCCTCACTAACGTATAGGTAGACGCCACCTTGGCGATTCTCAAAAGGAGGAAGAAAGCAATTGGGTGGACATTGACCGACATTCTAGGAATAAGCTCCGCATTCTGAATGCACAAAATCATATTGGAGGATGATGCAAGGCCTTCCTTTGAACACCAAAGGAGGATAAATGAGGCAATGCAAGAGGTAGTGAAGAAAGAAGTGATCAAATGGCTAGATGCGGGTGTGGTTTATCCAATCTCCGATAGTTCATGTACTTCTCCGGTCCAATGTGTGCCAAAGAAATGAGGGATAACGGTGGTGACAAATGACAAAAATGAACTTATTCCCACTCGGACCATTACTGGGTGGAGAGTTTGTATGGACTACCGGAAGCTCAACAAGGTGACCTGGAAGGATCATTTCCCGTTACCGTTCCTCGACCAAATGCTTGATCGCCTTGCGGGGCGCATTTTATATTGATTTTTGGATGGTTACTCGGGGTACAATCAAATTTTAATGGCCCCGGAGGACCAAAAGAAGACCACATTCACATGCCCATATGGTACATTTGCTTTCTCCCGGATGTCGTTCGAGTTATGCAATGCTCCTACAACCTTCCAACGATGCATGATGGCTATTTTTACCGACATGGTGGAAGACATATTGGAGGTATTTATGGATGATTTTAGCGTGGTTGGTGACTCCTTTGAAGCGTGCTTGGAAAATTTGGATAGAGTTTTGGCCCGGTGTGAAGACACCAACCTAGTACTCAATTGGGAAAAATGTCATTTCATGGTTGAAGAGGGTATAGTGTTGGGCCACAAAATTTTGAAGAATGGTATTGAATTAGACAAGCCCAAAATTGAGGTTATTTCAAGGCTCCCTCCCCCCACTTCCATAAAAGGGGTGAGGAGTTTTCTTGGGCACGCAGGGTTTTACCGGCGGTTTATAAAGGATTTCTCCAAAGTTGTAAATGCCTTGTGCAAGTTGCTAGAGAAAGATGCCAAGTTTGTGTTTGATGAGTCGTGCATGGAGGCCTTTGAACTTTTAAAGCTTAAGTTGACCACTACCCCAATCATTACCACACCATGTTGGAGCTTACCCTTCGAGCTTATGTACGACGTAAGTGAAGTGGCGCTTGGGGCTGTTTTGGGTTAAAAGGTTAATAAAATGTTCCACACGGTGTAGTATGCAAGCAAGATCATGAACGAGGCTCAAATGAATTACACAATCATCGAGAAGGAATTGTTGGCCATAGTTTTTGTAATGGAAGAGTTCTGACCATACCTTATGGGGGCTAAAGTTATTGTGCACACCGATCATGCAGCCCTTAGGTATTTGATGACAAAGAAAGACTCAAAATCACTGTTGATGAGATGGGTGTTAATTCTCCAAGAATTTGATCTAGAAATTGTGGACCGAAAAGGTAGCGAGAATCAAGTGGCGGACCACTTATTCCATTTGGAGGAAGATTAGAGGCCTTGTGATGGCCAAGAGATTAATGACTCATTTTCCGACGAGCAACTCCTAGCGGTGTCAATGAATGCTATGCCATGGTTTGCCGATGTTGACAATTATCTCGTGATCGGAATAGTCCCGTGTGAGCTCTCTTCTAACCAAATGAAGAAGCTCAAACGGGATAGTCTTGACTTCTATTGGACGATCCATACTTGTTTAAAATTTGCACCGATGGAGTGATCCGGAGGTGTGTACCCGAGGAGGAGTAACTTATCATCCTAGAGGCTTGTCACTCCTTACCCTATGGTGGCTATCATGGAGGGATGAGGATGACTTCTAAAGTTTTAAGTTGTGGCTTTTATTGGCCAACATTGTTCAAAGATTCAAATGATCTAGTGAAAAGATATGATCAATGTCAATGAGCGGGGAGGGATTTCCAAGAAGGATGAGATGTCCCTAAACACAATCCTTGAGGTTGATATCTTCGATGTTTGGGGGATCGATTTTATGGGCCCTTTTGTGAACTCGTGTGGGAATACCTACATCCTTGTAGCGGTTGATTATGTGTCAAAGTGGGTTGAGGCCGTGGCCTTTCCTAATAATGAAGCTAAAAGTGTAGTGGCATTTCTAAAGAAAAGCATTTTCACAAGGTTTGGTACACCCGGACAATCATTAGTGATGGAGGATCGCATTTTTGTAATAGAGCTTTTGATGCCTTGCCCTCCAAGTATGGTGTCATTCTTAAAGTCTCTACACTGTATCATCATCAAGCAAGTGACCAAGTTGAAGTTTCTAATAGGGAGATCAAGAGCATTTTGTCCAACTTTGTCAACGCCAATAGGAACGATTGGTCTAAAAAGCTAGATGATGCTCTATGGGCCTACCAGACCGCTTACACGATCCCAATTGGTATGTCGCCGTACCGGTTGGTGTTTGGGAAAGCATGTCACCTACCGGTGGAATTGGAGAATAAGGCTATGTGGGCCTTGAGGAAGCTTAATCTTGAGTGGGATGTTGCGGCCAATCTTCGTGTTGAACAACTCAATGAACTTGATGAGTTCCAGTTCCATGCATACTCTAGTTCGTCCTTGTATAAGGAAAAGATGAAGTAACTTCATGATAAATATGCTGGTGGGAAGTTCAAAGTTGGTGATTTGGTCCTCTTGTTTAATTCTCGTCTAAGGTTGTTTCCGGGAATGCTGAAATCTAAGTGGAGTGGTCCATTTGAAGTTGTGTGTGTAACCCCATTTGTTGCTCTAGATTTGAAGAAAAATAGTGGTGAAGTTTTTAGAGTGAATGGTCACCGTGTAAAGCATTGTTTTGCACTACAAGAAAGTATGGAATTTGCAACAACGTTTTAGTAACAATTCAAATATTGTTGGCTAAAATGGATAAATGGCAACAACTCGATAAAATTGTTGCTATAGCATAGATTTTTTGGCAACAAAATTTTCTTGTGGAAAAATAAGTTAATTTTGTTGCCATATTCTATGGTTTACATAATAAACTTTAAAATTTTAAAAATGACAACGACATTCTAGCAACAACTACAGTATTGTTGCGAATTTTAATAAATGGCAACAACTAATTTTAGTTGTTGCAAAAAATAATACTTTTAACATAATAAAGTTAAATTATAAACAGATTTGGAAACAATAAAGTTTTTTTGTTGGCAATAAATATTATTTTAACAAACGTGGGTTGTGGCCTAAAACTTTCAATTTTCCGCCAAAATCCAGCGGCAAACCTTTCCCTTTTAATTACTTTTCCCCGTTTTTTAGCCCACTCACTAGGCTAGAGTTTTTCTTATCCGTTCTAGTTGAAAGATCTCCTCCCCTACTGCGTCTTCTTTGTTGCTTCGAGTTGCGGCTGATCGGAGAAGAACCGGTGAGAATTCAATCTTTAATTGCTTCAATTGCTTCACTAAATTATGGAAATACCAATGTTTGTGATTGTCTTTTATCATTGAAGTACTTAATGTGTATGAGTATCTTAAAATTTTCTACGCCAGAGAAAGATTTGCAATATTTTCTCCTCTAATTCCTTATGCTACAGAAAGAAACTTTGCTAGGTTTTTCTTTTATTGTTGTCTAGTTTGTTGTTCTTTTTTTTAATTCATCTTCTGCTAACGTTTTTATACATGTTCTTTGCATAATAACATAATAAAACTAGTAATGAACACAAAAGTTTTTCTATGTTATTCGTGAAAATTTGATAGGGCCCTCAGAGATTTTTTGCAAATAAACTGTTGCAAAGAGATTTACTCAGAGTTTGATCAATTTGGAAAATTCTTCCAATGACTTTCATATTGCATCATAGAAGTCAGTTTTATCATATCTATGGGGATCAAATACGGCTTTATCGAAGCGAGAGCATATCAGGTCAATTTCTTGAGAATTCATTGGATGCAACAACAAATTCGGATTTCTATACTCCTTTATGTTGCGTAATTATGCATTAACGCTTCTGCTAGTAGTCTTCTTTAGAACAAGAACGTCCATAATTGAAGAAATTTCGATTCGATCAGTTGAAACGGATACGTTCTGAAAAAGTTTGCTTTATATACCCAGTCCAATTTTAGTTCTTTGAATATTTTATTCATGTATATGGCTATTTGTTGAATCCAAAGTAAAGAAATTTTTTGATTAATCATCATATGCATAGAATTACTAAAGTCTGGTTGCAGTACAATTAATTTATAATGGCAGATGATTTCCATCTTTGGGAAGAATGTATTGTTTTACTAAGTATTTATATTATTTTACTTTTTGAGAAAAGAAAAATCTTAGAAACTAGTAACACTTTGCCTTACACTCGGTTTTACTAAGTATTTATATTAGGCTCCATGACCATTTCAAGAAATATGCTACAAAGGAGGAACGCTTGCAGAACATGCCAACCAATGTTAATGAAGCTGAATGGTAGTTCTTGGTTGAATATTTTGATTCTGATACTTTTAAGGTAAATATTATTGAGGTGTAGTTATTTTTGTACTAATTTGGGAATACTATGTGGTTCTGTTCTCTCTCTTCTATGAGCACAAATATTTAGAGTGTGGAATAGAGTTCTGAATTTTTGAGTTGGGGTTTGCATGGAATAGAGTTCTGAAGTTTCATGCTCTTTAACTTAAATGTCACACAAATAACTCTTCGGGATATAAAAATAAAGCAAGGACAACCATCTTGGGAAATGGCCTCTGAATCCATCTTAGTTAGTCTATTAAGGAATTAAACACACATTAGTTTGTTTGTCTTGGTAGGCTGGTTAAGTAATTACTTAATTAATGTTGAAATGATTATTACAGGAAGATTACACTTACATGCTCCAATTCTTGGGAAGGCTACTGCAAATTGTTACTTACAAGTTTTCACTTTTCCCTTTATGTCCATCTAAGGTTATTGACTTTTCCCTTTGGGAGGCTGACAAATATTTTCAGAGTTCTTAAAACTCAAGTGATCTAAATCTATTTCTTAGTAGTTCTCAACATTTTGTTAAGCCAACCTTTCATTTTTCAAAGGATGCTTCATTCTAAATAATTCTTAATATGTTCCCTTGCTTATGAGAACACGTAAGTTATTAGGTTTTCTTTCTAACAGATTATACATTTAATCTCTTGTTTCATTGATGATCTACCTTCTTCATTTTATCTTCCATTGACTGTATTCCACATTTTAAAAAAAATTTCTTTCTTGGTTTACTAACTTCACTTAACCTTTCTATATTATTTATTTTCTTATTCTACTTCTTATAGTACATCAAAAAAAAAATATTTACGGACTCAAACTCAATGCAGAGAATGAGTGATCAAAACAAAACCAATAAGGCAAATCAAGAAATGAATCATATTTGCGGCAGAAAATTATTCCAGGCAATATCTTTTGAACAGGTAACATATGTCTTTATTTTTACGAGTTTTGGTTATTCTTGATTTAATAACATAATTTGATTTATTTTGGTAGAGAAATAAAAATACTGAAAAAGAACCAAACTTGCTGAAACTTTGGGAATTGACTCACATGAAAAACGGACATTGGGTTAATGATGCCTCTGCTGAATTAAATGCACACGTGACACTTTTATCTTTATTCCTATAATATGAGTTTATAGAAATAAATATTAAAAGTTAAAGCCTATATAAATTTTTTGTAGGATAAGGTGAATGAATATATTGCTGAACAAATCCTAGAAATTGAAGAGGATACCGATTTGGACCCGATTGTTAATGCTGCATTTGTGAAAGTTGTTGGAGAAACGTCAAGTTATTGTCGGAGTCAAGGATCTGGAGTTAATTCAACAAGTAGGAGATCCGTGAATGGAATTCAAGAGAAACTGCAATCACAACAAAAAAAAAGGCAGAAGAAGATCGTCGTAAACAAGAGAGTGTAGAATGCCAACTGAAAGAAGTACATAAACAGCTTGAGGAGGAGCGGAAAAATAGAGAAGCTATGGTGCTTGACCAAAAATTATTAAAAGAGAGCATGATTGCATTAACATCCCATATACTAAGTACTGAGGTATTTCATTACTTACTTTTGATCCTAAGAATATTTATGTAACAATAAAAGTGGTAGCATGTTGCTAGCATTGCCCTAAATAGAAGAAAACAAATAATATCTAACTGATGCATAACTCTAGAATTGATTGCAATTAAGTGTCCAGCATACATACTTGTAAAGTAAAAATCACTCATGAACTAAACTAGTAAATGACACCTTATTACTTACATATGATCCACAAAATATCACCACATGGCATGCATGTATTGATTAATTACTTTTGTCGCTCTCACTATTTTTGTTTCTGACTCATTCCCATATCATTCCTTTCCACCGATTTGTACGACAAATTAAGTTACGTAGTTTTATTATGTTTAACAGGATGGAGTTTCTGGTGGAATTCTCAACATTATTTCTAATTTAAATGGTTCGAATGAGGCAAGTCGTTCAAGACTTATGGATAACATCACGGTAAGAAACTTTGTCTAACTCTTGTAAAAATAAAGTCGATGGTTTATATTGTTCAATATCATGTTTGTATTATAGTTTTCACTTACAATTTATTTAGTTATCTGTCATCTGAGTTCAAAATCACCAAATTGAGATATTATGACCACAACATGTTATGCTTTTTGTGCTCTTTTATGTGAGATGCCCAACAATGGATGCTAAGTTAAATAGAAATACAATATGGTATAATGATATTATTTTATGAACAGTCCCCCAGCCTTTACAAATTACAATTGTGCATTGTATCACTACAATAGAGAAAGAGCATAGTTTTGCTTAATCGTTTGATAAAGAATAAAAATTGGAGTGCCTTGAAATTTACTTGGAATTGTTATTTGTCTTGGTCCTGGTACTGAAAATTGATTAGTCAGGCATGTATAGTACATGGTAGGATTTCTATAGTAGGTAGTTAGCTTTCCTCTTTTATGCTACATGGTGCAAGTTTGATCAATTTCAAGGCGATCGCCTTCCCTTGCCATAACTTTAGGTCCAGGGAATTGTCCATTTACTGTCACGATACTCTTGGTGTGACATAGTCTTGTCACATTTTGTATTTTGATCTGAAATATCATCCAAAGAGATGAAAAATATGGAATAAGTAATGTTGATTCTTGCACAAAAAATATATAGAGAATTTGCCTGGTTGCAGCTGAAATACTATGGAATCTGCCTGGTTGTAGGAAACTATGCAATAATATACATACTTCAAATTTATAATGCCTGGTTGTAGCTGAAACGCTATGTAGGAGACATGATGTAATGAGAGAGACTAAAAGTATTCCAATAACACCCATTTTTGTAAAGAAAAAGATCTCTTTGCTTTTTCTTCCTTTGTAAAGTTCTTGCTGCTGTTATTCTGGATTTTGGAAGCGTATATTAAAGTCACGTATATATAGATTTTCATAGGATGTTTGATTGAATTGATGAAATAAAAAATAAAGGGATAATGCTGAAGAGAAAAGTGAAATAGATTGATTCTAAGCTATCTTTGGTTAGACCAACTATAGTTGTAGAACAAACTTTGGAGTGGTGTCAAAGAAACATATATTGTATGCTTAGTAATTTTGACATGCAAAAATTTGTTTTCGGTAGACTTTTGCTTCTTCATGAATCATGATCATGAGGTTAGATTAATAAAGGCTTCATAGACAACTAGCTTACTAAAGGCATGATTTTGATAGTCTTCCATATAATTCTTACTTGATAATTTCTTAGCTTTAGCTTTGGTTATAAGAATCTTTTTATATCATTCATTGGTGCCCAAATTTTACTTTTTTTGATATGTACTTGTGTACTTTATAATTTTCTTTTATAAAAAATATAATTATAATTTATCTTCTTTTGCGGGATGAGGATGAATAAACCAACATAGTTGACAATATGGTTCATCTAATGCTCAAGCTACTAGAAGAAGATTTACTTTTGGGTCGTTATTAGATTAGAAATTACGATCTTGTAGATGCTCTTGTTTTTATTTTTAAGTAAGATCATATGTTTTAGTAGTATTTAGTTTTTGAAAATATGTAAATACTTACTGCATCAATTGTACTTGTGAACAACTAATTTTTGACCACACCCAAATTCTATACTATTTTAGTATAAATATCTCTTTAGGGTCTGATCTTAATAAAAGAAAACTACAAAAATACTAACATTCTTAGAGTATGAATTTTCTTTATATATATATATATATATATATA
>MU777449.1:0-42853 GCA_026770625.1 Nicotiana glauca
ATATATATATATATATATATATATATATATACAAGTACTACAAAATAATAGCGGAAAGTAATAATTAAGACTGGGAGGGGAACATGCTTTTGGGGATAACAGATAAAATAGAACGGTAGGAATAAGCAAGGAAAAACTACAACTGATCCCTTCTAACGCAGAATACGTGGTCGGCGTGCCACACGTTCCCATTTCATGATATATAAGTGGTCGGCGTGCCACACGATCCCATTTCATAATATATAAGTGGTCGGCGTGCCACACGATCCCATTTCATAATATATAAGTGGTCGGCGTGCCACACGATCCCATTTCATACTATATATGTGGTCGGCGTGCCACACGATCCCATTTCATAATATATAAGTGGTTTCCCGGCAAGGGAACAAGTATCAATTCGACTATCCCGGCAAGGGAGAATAAAAATAAATAGTTAATTCCCGGCAAGGGAGCAACAACAATAACTTACACGTCCCGGCAAGAGAATAATTACATCTCTTTCTCTTTTGTTCATTTCTTACTTCCTAACCATGTCATAATTCGAGCCAACGCTCCAAGGAATTTACAAATCACATTTTCTCCTCATACTGTTCACATTATATCAAAACCATCAATTAAACAAGGAAGAGTCACTACAGAATCCCAAATAAGCACAAGTAAGGACTCACGGTCATACTAGACACCGATGTATAGATACTCGTCACCATGCCTATATACCATACTCAACATTTAGCAATTAGCAAATAATACTCCAATCTTATTCTCTCAAGCCAAAGTTAGATCAAATACTTACCTCGATTGCTCCAAACTCAACTCAAGCCTCTAGTATAGCTTTACCCCTCGAATTCGGCTCCAACTCAGTCAGATCTATGAAATAACGGCTTTATAGTATCAATAACAGCTAAACAAATCAAACCCAATGCCTAAATATAGATTCCAAACCTTTCTTCCAAAAATTCCAAAATTGACCCCAGGCCCGCTTGGTCAAAACACGAGGTTCGAACCAATTTTATATTACCCATTCCCCCACGAGCCCGGATATACAATTTGTTTTCAAATTCGACCCCAAAACGAGGTCTAAATCAAAGAAAATCGAAAAGCCCTAACTCTGCCCTTTTCCCCCAATTTCAACCCTAGATTACATGTTTTAGGCCTAGGATTTCAATGGATGATGATAGAAAATGAAGAAAACGAGTTAGATAATACTTANATTTAAAAATCGCTGGGCAAAAATGCCCTACGCGTTCGCGGGAAGGGGGGCCTTGTTTGCGAAGGGTAAATGGGTCAAGGCATCGCGAACGCGAGATGATATTCGTTAACGCATAGAAGGATGGGCTGGGGTCCAAGACTTTGGCCTATGCGAACGCGAGATGGGGTACGCGAACGCGATGAAGAAGAGGCTGTTACTATGCGAACGCGAGGACTAGTTCGCGAACGCGATGAATAAAATGAAGGCTAAGTTTCCTGAGACAAAATGCTCTACACGAACGTGAGGAGGTGACGCGAACGCGATGAAGGATGAAGCTGAAGCTTCGCGAACACGAGAGGCATAGTGTGAACGTGAAGAAGAAAATCATTGTGCACCTGTTGCAGATTTCCTGCAATCTTCCTAAGTCCAAAACTACCCCGAACACCTCCGAAAACACTCCCGAGCCCTCGGGGCTCCTAACCAATCACACACACTAACTCAACAATATCCTACGAACTTAACCGTGCGACCAAATCACCAAAATAACATTATAAACGAGGAATCAAACCTCAAAATCATCACTTTTTCATCAAACTTCTTAAACTTTCACTTTTAGATATTTAGGTCCGAAACACGTCAAATGACGTTTGAATTTCAACCAAATTTCACAGAAAGCGCTTAAACCATATATAAAACTTGTACCGGGCGTCAGAATAAAATTACGAGCCCGATACCATAGTCTTCTAATCCATTTTCATTTCAAATTTTCATATAAATTTCAAAAAAATAATTTCTTTTAAAAAATTTATTTCTCAGGCTCGGGACCTCAGATTTTAATTCCGGGCATACGCCCGAGTCCCATATTTTTCTACGGACCCTCCGGGACCGTCCAATCATGGGTCCGGGTTCGTTTATCCAAAATATTGACCAAATTCAACTTTAATCATATTAATATCAAAATTCATCGATTTTTATACAGAATTCATATTTAAGCTTTTCAGCTACGCGTCCAAACAGCAAACGTAAATCGAGGCAAGTAAAAATGAGATTTTTAAGGCCTCGGAAGCACGGAATGAAAGAGAAAACCCATTCTCCACCTTTAAAAAAACCGTTCGTCCTCGAACGGACAAAAGAAAGGAGTACCTGAGTCGGGAAATAGATGAGGATAACGGCTCCGCATATCAGACTCAGACTCCCAGGTCGATGCCTCATGCACTGAAGGAAAACTCTTTGACCTTAACTGTCGAACCTGCCTGTCTAGAATAACTACCAGCTCCTCCTCATAAGACAGATCCTTGTCCAACTGGACAGTGCTGAAATCTAACACGTGCGCTGGATCGCCATGATACCTCCGAAGTATGGACACATGAAACACTGGATGCACGGCTGACAAGCTAGACGGCAAGGCAAGTCTATAAGCCACCCCTCCCACACGATCGAGAATCTCAAATGGACCAATGAACCTAGGGCTAAGCTTGCCCTTCTTCCCAAATCTCATCACGCCCTTCATAAGCGACACTCGGAGCAAGTCCCGCTCACCAACCATGAAAGTTACATCCCGAACCTTATGATCTGCATAACTCTTTTGCCGCGACTGAGCCGAATGAAGCCTGTCCTGAATGATCTTGACCTTATCCAAGGCATCGTGAACTAAATCGGTACCCAATAATCGAGCCTCTCCCGGCTTAAACCATCCCACTGGAGACCGACATCGCCTACCATACAACACCTCATATGGAGCCATCTGAATGCTGGACTGGTAGCTGTTGTTGTTGGCGAACTCTGCTAAAGGCAAGAACTGGTCCCACGAGCCTCCAAAATCAATGACACAGGCTCGGAGCATATCCTCCAATATCTGAATAGTCCTCTCGGACTGGTCATCTGTCTGAGGATGAAACGCTATGCTCAACTCAACCCGTGTGCCCAACTCTCGCTAAACTGCACCCCAGAAACGCAAGGTAAACTGCGTACCCCAGTCCGAAATTATAGATACTGGCGCACCATGAAGGCGAACAATATCCCGGATATAAATCTCAGCTATCCTCTCGGATGAATAGGAGACTGCCACAGGAATGAAATGTGCTGACATGGTCAGCCTATCAACAATAACCCATATCGTATCGAACTTCTTCCGAGTCAACGGAAGTCCGATAACGAAATCCATGGTAATCCTCTCCCACTTCCACTCGGGAAGCTCAATCCTCTAAAACAAACCTCCAGGCCTCTGATGCTCGTACTTAAACTGCTAACAGTTCAAACATCGAGCCATATATGCAACAATATCCTTCTTCATCCTACGCCACCAATAATGCTTCCGCAAGTCCTGATACATCTTTGCGGTGCCCGGGTGAATAGAATATCGAGAACTATGGGCCTCAGCTAAGATCAACTCTCGAATCCCATTGACATTTGGCACACAAACTTGCCCCTGCAATCTCAAAACACCATCATCATATAAGGTCACCTTCGTGGTACCTCCACGCTGCACCGTGTCTCTCAGGACACACAAATGGGGATCATGAAACTGCCGGTCACGGATACGCTCAAATAATGAAGAACGACTGACCGTGCAATCTAACACTCTACTAGGCTTAGAAATGTCCAACCTCACAAATCGATTGGCCAAGGCCTGAATATCCAAAACAAGCGGTCTCTGGCTGACCGGAATGTAAGCAAGACTACCCATGCTGGCAGACTTCCTACTCAATGCATCGACCACCACATTGGCTCTCCCCGGGTGATACAAAATGGTAACTTCATAATCTTTTAATAACTCCAACCACCTCCTCTGCCTCAAATTCAACTCCTTCTGCTTGAACAAGTACTGAAGACTCTTGTGATCAGTGTACACCTCACACGTCACACCTTATAGTTAATGCCTCAAAATCTTCAAAGCATGAACAATGGATGCCAACTCTAGATCATGAACCGGATAATTCTTCTCGTGGATCTTCAACTGCCTCGAAGCATAGGCAATGACTCTGCCATCCTACATCAATACTGCACCAAGCCCAATACGAGAAGCATCACAATAGACTGTATAAGGCCCTGAACCTGTGGGCAAAACCATTACCGACGTTGTAGTCAGAGCTGTCTTGAGCTTCTGAAAGCTCGCCTCACACTCATATAACCATCTGAACTGGGCACCTTTCTGGGTCAATCTGGTCATCGGGGCTGCAATAGATGAAAATCTCTCCACGAACCGACGATAATAGCCTGCCAACCCCAAGAAACTCCGAATCTCGGTAGCTGATGCTGGTCTAGGCTAGTTCTTGACTGCCTCAATCTTTTTCGGGTCCACTGAATACCCTCTGTTGATACAACGTGACCCAGAAATGCAACCGAACTCAACCAGAACTCGCATTTCGAGAACTTAACATATAACTGACTATCCTTCAGAGTCTGAAGAACCACTCTGAAGTGCTGATCGTGCTCCTCCTGGCTGCAGGAGTACACCAGAATATCATCTATAAAGACAATCACAAACAAGTCCAAATAAGTGCTGAACACTCGGTTCATCAACTCCATAAATTCTGCTGGGGCATTGGTCAACCCGAACGACATGACCAGGAACTCATAATGCCCATACCGAGTGCGAAATATTGTCTTAGGGACATCAGATAATCCTTAGCTGATGGTAGCCAGATCTCAAGTCTATCCTTGAAAACACCTTTGCTCCGTGAAACTGGTCGAACAAATTGTCAATCCTTGGCAGTGGATACTTGTTCTTTTCGTGTTCGCGATGCCTTGACCCATTTACCCTTCGCGAACGCGGCCCGTCTTCCCGGGAACGCGAAGGGCATTTTTGCCCAGCGATTTTAAATGTCAAAACAGAAGCAATGACGAGTTTTATTCTAAAATCACACGAGCTCTTCTTCTCCACAGCCCCTAGGCGACTTGTAGAGCGATTCTTCACCAAATCTTCTTGGGTAAGTACTATCTAACTCGTTTTTTCATTTTCTATTATCATCCATTGAAATCCTAGGCCTAAAACATGTAATCTAGGGTTGAAATTGGGGGAAAAGGGTAGAGTTAGGGCTTTTCAGTTTCGGGCATACGCCCGAATTCCATATTTTTCTACGGACCCTCTGAGACCGTCCAATCACGGGGCCGGGTCCGTTTACCCAAAATATTGATCAAAGTCAACTTTAATCATATTAATATCAAAATTCATCAATTTTTATATAGAATTCATATTTAAGCTTTCCGGCTACGCGTCCGGACAGTGCACGCAAATCGAGGCAAGTAAAAATAAGATTTTCAAGGCCTCGAAAGCACGGAATAAAAGAGAAAACAGGTGATGACCCTTTGGGTCGTCACAAATTCAGTACATCATACATCTAACTAAGCATTTAAGTGGAATTCATGAATGGACCACATTGTCCAGATTTCACATATAGTTAGTATGCTTTTTTTAAATAAAATATAAAATAGAATTGATAAGTAAATGTTTGGTGATGGAGAGGAGAACACAAGAACAACTTAAAAACTGATTATGGTTTTTCGATTCTCCATTAATATACATAATAATTGATAAGTAATATAGTAACTTATACATTTGGATTTCACTATGTTGTTGTTGTTGTAATATAGTAACTTATACATAATGAATTCATATGGGAGTTATTTTGTGTAAAAGACCTTAAATAAGGGATGGGCAATGTTTTTTATTATTTGGAGGCTTTTTGATATCTTAAAAGGAAGAAAAAATTCCAAAAAGAAAGAAAGAAAAGATAAATGATATTCTTAGCACTACAAAGTGACAAGTCACCTCTTTCATGCCTTGTTTTATGTTACTTTACTTTTACTACTATATACATAAATGACGAAGGTGGATGAACTTTGCAGTAACATGTTGTACAAAAAATTATCTGAATCGTAGCTATAAAATTTGGGCATCTAGCATTCGATAAACCTGGGCCTCTTTCATTTTTGTTGTTGATTTCTTTTGTCTATGAACACATGTATTGCATCTCAAAACTCATGTACTCTTGAAATATTCTTTTCTTTCCTACATTGACTCTCTCACTCAATCTCTTTTAGAAGCTCTAGCTCAATTTCTTTCTTTTCATAATTCTCTAGCTCAATTTCTTTCAGAAGATTTTGCTCAATCTCACTCTTTTTATAAAGTAATTTTCCCACGTTTGCATACTTTTTCATCCTAAGATGCTCCTTATTTTTCATGACTGTTATTTTCTTATTTTTGCTTCCTTCTTCCTTCGCTTAATATCCCGCTTTGTGTTTCAAAAAGATATTTTTCTATGTTTACATAATGATTATTCTAAGGTACATTTTTTACATATTGTACATATTTTTACATATTTTTTTTAATATTTCACTTGTCCTCTTTATTGGATTACACGTGTAATTACCTATTTGGGATATCTTCTTTCACTATACTTTTATTTTCACTTCTCCTTCTTCGTCTCTTCTCAATGGAGGGTTCGTTTCTCTCTCACTTAAATCTTCATATCTTCTCCATTGCTTCTTTCTTAAGTATTTTATCTCATTTGGTATTGTTTCTTGTCTCGCTATTGGTTTTCTTCTTATATTTTTTCAATTTTGTTTCACTTCTGGTTATCTTTTTCGAAATTTTATATACTATATTTATGGCTAACAGGTAAGCTTCCTGGTTTAGGGACTTTTTGTCTCCCTCATCCAATTTTTTAGTTGATATTTGTCATCTTCTCTTTCATCCTCCATCACCGTTGGCCATTAGAATGGAAAAATATGAATTTATTCAGAATTTCCTTTGGATTTCTTTAGCCTTTATCTCTTTTGTTGACTGATCTAGCATATGCATGTGCTCATTTACTTTTTTTGGTCAATTTCGCAGTTGTTAATGGTACTAAGAAGAGTACAATGAGAACAAAGATACTGTTATGATACAAATCAACCAAATTATGGTGGGATTTCCATGGAAGAAAAACTCTACCATCGTATGAGAGAAGAGAAAGAACTGGAAGTTAGAGAGAGATATCAGAAGAAAACAAAATGAAATGAGTGTCCCACTTTATTATTCATCACTTCTTTGTTTATATATTTACACTTGAGATGACTATCTATGTAATGACACAATGGCTATCTAAGTAACATAATTTTGCTAAAGTATGAAATATAAAATGAGTTACAAGTTGGGCTTAACTACTCGGGCCTTCAACCGACTGATGGGCTGTTGGTAAATATGGTTAACACCCCATCTCAAGCTTGACGATGATGCAATACCAAGCTTGCCAAGAATCAAATGGTGGAGATATCTAGGAAGGGCCTTGGTCATTCTATTTGCTAGTTGAGCAGAACTAGGGACAAAATGAAGAGAGATTAAACTAGCTTGAAGGTTGTCCCAGACATAATTGCAATCTATTTCAATGTGCTTAGTACGTTCATGAAATACAGGGTTTCTAGAAATATGCAAGGTAGTCTGACTACCGCAAAAAAATAGGGACAGGACTGGTGATAGGCAAAGCAAGATCACCCAAAATTCTGACTAACCAAGAGATCTTAACAACAAACTTCCTTAAGGCTCGATATTCTACCTCAGCTGAAGACAAAGAAATAGTTGACTATTTTTTGCTTTTCCAGGAAATAAGACGACCACCAAGAATAGTGTAGTACCCAAAAATAGATCTCCTAGACTGAGCAAAAGTTGCCTAGCCAGAATTAGAGAAAACATTGAGATCCAAATCAGAAGAACAAGGCAGAAATATACCCAGATCTGGAGCATTGGATAAATACCTCAAAACATGGAGTGCAACCATTATGAGAGGAATCTCAGGAGACTTTACGAACTGACTTAGGTGTTGGACTGAAAAATGAATGTCTGTCCTAGTGTGTCGAAGAAAATTCACCTTCCCAATAACTCTCCTATAACCACTAGGGCCAGAAAGAGCCTATCCCATGTCAGCAGTGAGCTTGAGAGAAGAATCTAGGGGTATAGTAATAGAACTGAAGTTTTGGCAGTTGAATTCAGAGACCAAATCAGTGGTGAACCTAGTCTGGCTGACAAAAAAGCCCTAGGGAGTGTGAGAAATCTCCAAATCCAAAAGGTAGTGAATGGTTCCCAAATACTTGATCTTGAATTGGTTATCCAAAAAATCCTTCACATTGTCCAGCTCAAAAATATCATCCTCGACTAGGAAGATGTAATCAACATAAACAGCCAATACAGTGAGTGAGCCCCCAGCAAATTTGTTGAAGAGAAAATAGTCATTTTTTCTAGAAATGTAGACTTTAGTAGACAAGGCTTCAGACAGTTTGAAAAACCACCGTCTTGAGGCTTGCTTAAGACCATATAGGGACTTTTTGAGCTTGCAAACCAAAGGAAGAGAGGAAGAAGAACATGGAAGAGAAACTTGTAGACTTGGGGGGATCTTCATATACACTTCTTCATGGATATCCCAATGAAGAATGCACTGTTTACATCTAATTGATACATAGTCCACTGTCTTTTGGCAGCTAGGGAAAGACGACATTTAATGGTTGTAAGTTTGACAATAGGAGAAAAAGTTTCTATATAGTCTATACACTCCTTTTGTGTGTCACCTCGAATGGCCAAACTAGCCTTGTATCTCTTAATTGTTCCATTAAATTTTTGTTTTATCTTATATACCCATTTACAAGGAATGGTTTCTTGTTAGTGGACAGTGGAACAATGTCCCAAGTATGTTTGACTTCAAGAGCCTGAAATTCAGAATGTCCCAAGTATGTTTGGCTTCAAGAGCTTGCAATTCCTTAACCATGGCTCTTGCCAAGCAGGAGAGAAAGTAGCCTGATGATAATACTGAGGCTCATGTGAATTCATATCAGTAGTGAAAAACTGTGGAATATCAAAAGCAGGGGCAGAAGAAGAGCAAACATACTCCTTAAGGTATGTAGGAGGGTGACAAATTCTGGTGGAATGCCTAGGGTATGGAGTAGAAATAAGAGGTGGAGGAGCAGATGGGTGGAAGGAAGGCACATGAGATGAGACAACAGGTAAATGAGAAGGGGAAGAAGGGGCAGGAGATGAAGTAGAGAGAGATAAAGAAAGGGACTGAGGAGTAGATTGAGAGTTGGGTAGGGAGGATAAAGGAGTGAGGGAGGAGTAGAAATAGGGATAAAATCATAAGAGGGGGCTGGAAATATAGGAGTTGAGGAGAATTGAGAAGAGGAACAATAAAGGAAGATGTGCTCATGAAACACAACATCCTTTGAGTTAAAAATTGAGGAATTGGACAAATTGAGCAATTTATAACCTTTCTTGCTACAAGGATACCCAAGATATAGGCAAGAGATTGCCCTAGACTGAAATTTATCCCTACCAACCTTGGGAGAAGTTTCACAACATAGACATCCAAAAGACTTAAGATGAACATATGATAGAGGATGACCATGCAATTTCTCATAGGGTGAACTGTTATTCAAAATAGTTGAAGGGAATATATTTATAAGATAGGTGGCAGTAAGGACACGAACTTTGTAGGTAGATTATATTGGAATAGCAAAGCCCTAGAAGTTTAAGCAAATATTTATATTTTTATAACGATCCGACCAGTCGTTTCATGAGTTACCGCTCTGTTTCCCCCATTTATACTTCTTATTTTCTTGTTCAGCTGTATTATGTGTTATCGGGTTGGATGGTTTGGATTCGAAGAGATTTTAGAAAGGAATGAGACACTTAGTCTCTTTTGAGTAAGCTTAAGTTGGAAAAGTCAATCGGATGTTGACTTATGTGAGAAAGGGCTCGGATGTAAATTTTGATGGTTTGGATAGCTTCAGGAGGTGATTTAGGACTTATGAGTGTGGTTGGAAATGGTTTGGGGGGTCCGGGGTAGATTTAGGCTTGAATTGGAATTTTAGCATTTTCCGATTGATAGATGAGATTTTGATATAGGGGTCGGAATGAAATTCCAGAAGTTGGAGTAGGTTCATCGTGTCATTTGTGACATGTTTGCAAAATTTCTGGTCATTCGGACTTGGTTTGATAGATTTTTTGATCGAAAGCGGAATTTGGAAGTTTTTGGAATTCTAAGGCTTGAATCTGATGTTAATTTGGTGTTTTGATGTTGGTTTGAGTGTTCCGAAGATTGGAACAAGTTTGAACAATGTTATGGGATATGTTGGCATATTTGGTTGAGGCCCCGAAGGCCTCGGATGAGTTTCGGGTGGTTGAATGGATCAATATATGTTGGAAAAAGCTGCAAAAAATATGCTGTGGGTGTTGCAGACGTTTGACCTTCGCGTTCGCGAAGGGTTAGGTGTGAGGCAGGAGAGTTGGCCTTCGCGTTCACGATAAGGGTCTCGCGTTCGCGAAAGGCTAGGGTCTGTGTTCATCGCGTTCACGATGGTTATGCCGCGTTTGCGAAGGTTTGATCTGTTGAGGCATCGCGTTCGCGAGGCGTCGTCTCGCATAAGAGGATTTTTGGTCAAAGGAAACATTTTACTTCACGAACGTGAGGCTTTGAATGCGTTCGTGAAGAAGGATTTTAAATAGCTGGGTAGAATGTTTAAAAGGCCATTTTCGCGATTTTTGGCCTATGTTCACCATTTTTTACTCGATTTTGGAGCTTCTTGAGGGAGATTGAAGAAGGAATCAAAGAGAAGTTCTTGGAGGTAAGATTTATGGACTTAGTAATCCATCCTATTGTGATTTCTACCTAATTAAACATGAAATTTAGGAGATTTGAAGCCTAAAATTAGGGAGTTAGGGATTGAAAATTGGAGATCTTAATCTAGGGATTTGAGGGGCCATTTGTGGTCGGATTTTGGTGTTCTTGGTATGTATGAACTCGTGGGAGGATAATGATTCCATTGATGTAACTTTTATCTAATTTTGAGATGTGGGCCCGGGGGTTGAGTTGGACCAATTTCGGGAATTTTGGTATAATTTGATTATTTTCTCATGGGCTTCGTTCCCTTAGCATATTCTAATGTTATGATTATGATTTTGGGAATATTTGATGCAAGTTGAGGCCGAGTCGAGAGGCAAGGGCGTCACAGAGTAGTATTTCATCCGATTTGAGGTAAGTAACAATTATAAATCTGGACCTCAGGGTATGAAACCCCGATATTTCGCATTGTTTTGATAAATGAGGTGACACACATGCTAGGTGACAAGCATGTGGGCGTGCAACGGTAGGGATTGTGACTTGATCCATCCCGTAGCGACTATTAAGCTACGTATTTGATTTGAAATCTTATGATATCCCGTATTTTAGAGATTGACACTATATTTTGGCTTGTATGCCATGTTTGGGGCCTTAGGGGTATTTTGTTAATATTTTCCTTACTCTATTTATTTTGAAAGTATATCCTCAGTCATGTTTTACCTGTTTATTGTTTAAATCCGATTTTTATCACTTTACTTCTTAATATATGAAATTTGATTGGGCTGAGTTCCCTGATTTCTACTGATATGCCCGAGTGGCTATGGGGTTAATGACCGAGAGAGGATGAGGACTTGATGGTGAGGAGGACTTGATGGTGAGGATTATATATATATATATATAAAATCGGGCTGCGCGCCGCATCGATATGACGCTTGGGTTGTAGGAGCCCCTCCGGAGTCTGTACAACCCCAGTGAGCTTAGTCGACTATAAACTATGGATCGGGCTACATGCCACAATGGTTATTATGATTATTACCAGTATGAGATATTATTGAGCCAGAGAGCTGAGTGTGAGTACTGTTGTCGAGTGACTGAGAGGCTTGCCCGAGAGGCTATACTGTGAGTGATACCTTGCCCGAGGGGCCGTTTATGATATTTTGATATTTTCACTCTTCTTTTATACTGAGCCTCTATTGAAAAATGTTGAATAAATGATTTCAAAGTATTTCAATTGAAACTGAAGTTTTTACGAAGTAACTGGCTATTAAACTGTTGAGTTTGACTTGATATTCTGTTGAACACTCTTATATATGATTTTTAACTGCTCGTCAGTGCACTCAGACCTTATTTACTTTAGTTACTTATTGAGTTGGCGTACTCACGTTACTCCCTGCACCTTGTGTGCAGATCCCGGACATCCAGGTGCCCGAGCGGTAGAGTGAGGGTTCCCAGCACTCTCAGAGCTTTACCGGAGACTGCAAGGTAGCTGCACGGCATTCGCAACCCTGCTTTCCTCCTTCCTATCTTAGTTTTCATGTTATTTTAGACTTATGATGTATTATTCAGTCAGTTTGGATTGTATTTAGAGGCTCTTAACTTGTGACACCGGATTGTTGGGATGTGTTGGTATATTTTGTACTATTTTTTACACCTTTCAGTTGATTTATATATATTTCATATGAGAATGTGAGATTTAACCAGTTGTAGAAAAATGGTTTTATAAAAAGAATTCACTGTTGTTACTTGTTGGGTTGGCTTGCCTTGTACTGTAATAGCGCCATCACGACCGGGATATTTGGGGTCGTGATAGTTTTCTTTCAACGACATCATTTTGTTGAGGAGTGTGGAGAATAGTTGTTTGGTGTAAGATACCTTGGGAAGTAAAAAAGGATTTTGCTTCAGAACTGCTCCCAAATTCAAAAGCATTGTCAGATCTAAAGGATTGAACTTATGTGTGAAAGTGAGTCTTAACGGTGAAGGTGAAAGTCTTAAGAATAGATAACTAATTTCCTTTACATGAGAGTAGATGAGTCCATGTTATTCTAGTATAGTCATCTACTAAGGTGAGGAAGTATCTAAATTCATTATATGTATTGATGTGGTAAGGCCTCAAATATCATTATGTACTAATTGGAAATGTGCTAAAGAATGAGTAAAACTATCATTAAAAGGCAATTTTTGTTTCCTAACTATAGGGCAAATGGTACAAAAAAAATGATTGTATAGAAGAAATTTTATTAGAAAGAAACGGAATTGATTTTATTCTGTGAAAAGGGATATACCCCAACCTTACGTGCCAAAAAAAGTCTACTTTGTTAATTGCAACAAATGGAATACAAGAGGGACTAAGGGGAAGTAAATTGTTAACAAAAGCAAAAACATTACATGTACTATAAAAAGGTAAAGAAACATTATATGTATTTTCTAAACTAGAATTATGATATGAATCAGTAGCTTTAGTGTGAAGAAAATATAGCTCATGTGCATCTTTACCAATTTCCAGTGGCCTCTTCAGAAAAAGACCATATAAGAAACAACTAGAATTGGTAAGTATTACATAACAATGGAGTTGACAGATGAGTTGATAAATGGAAATCAAATTGAACTGAAAAGGGGGAACAATGTAACGATCCGAACGATCGTTTTTAGAATTAGCATCGCATTCGGTGGCTTAAGGTCTCAAGCAGCTTTGTATTATATTTTATGACTCGCGTGTGTGATCGGGTTCAATTTTCGGATGATTCGGGATCAATTTAGAAGAAGGATTCTTATTTTAGAAGCTTAGACGGTAAAAGTTGATCAAAGTTTTACTTTTGTGTAGAAAATACCGAAATGGCATTTTGATGATTCCAATAGCTTCATATGGTGATTTTGAACTTAGGGATGCGTCCGGATTTGGAGGTCCGTAGGATAAGCTAAAGCATTTTGGCAAAAATTGGAAAGTCGAAGTTTTGAAAGGTTGAAAGGCTTGACTGTGAGTTGACTTGGTTGATATCGGACTTGGATTGCAATTCTGCAAGTTGGATTAGCTCCGCTATATTATTTGGAACTTGCATGAAAAATTTAACATCATTTTAGGGTTGATTTGATATGATTCGGCGTGAGTTGTAGAAGTTGAAAGTTTATTAAGTTTGATTTAAGGTGTGATTCGTAGTTTTGATATTGTTTAATGTGATTTGGGGCCTCAAGCAGGTCTGCATTATGTTATGGAACTTGTTGGAATATTTTAAAGGGGCCCTTTTGGCCTCGGGTGTGTTCCGGATGGGCTACGGGCCATTTCCTCCTATTTTGGAAGGTTGTTTGCTGGTGTGTGATGTTCTTCTCTGCGATCGCGAAGGTTGAACCGTGATCACAAAGACTGTTGGGTGACTGTTCCTATTTCCTTCTTTGCATTCGCATAGTATTGTCCGCGATCGCGTAAGTGTGGGTTCTACTACTTCGCATTCGCATTCGTTGTTTCTCGATGGCGTAGTGCCTTTGTGGGCAGTGTTATTTTTTTTAAGTGATTGCATGTATTCTTTCGCGATTGGGTGGTGCATTTTTAGGAAAGTCATTGTTTCTTCTTCGCGATCGCATGTTTATTTCCACAATCGCGATGTGCAAATACTAGGCAGCAGAATATTGTTTCCCAAATTGATGATTTGATTTCATTACTCATTTTTGGTCCTAGGGAGCTCGGTTAGTGATGATTTTTTGAGGATTTTTCCAGAAGTTTATTGGGTAAACGTATTTCACCCGGATTTGATTATATTTCATAATTATATCATTGTTTTCATTATTTAATTAGTGTTTTGCGTTGAAAATTTTGAAAAGAATTATAGAAACTTTCTGGACTTTAATAGGATTTGAAGGTCGAGTTGTGATCGGATTTGAGTAATTTTGATATGGTTCGACTCGAGGTTGAATGGGTGTTCGGGTTTTATAAATTTTATCGGGTTCCGAGGTATGGACCCATGATTGATTTTTAGGTTGAATTTTTAGTTTTAATTAAAGATCGAAACTTTATTATCCGGAATTTTTTCCTATAAGGTTTTTTTATAATTTGAAGTTATTTTGGCTAGATTTGAGTCTCCCGGAGGTTGTCTTACTCGAGAAGGTCATTTTAAAATATCGGTCTAGCTTCTTTGAGGTAAGTATCTTGCCTAACTTTGTATGGGAAAACTAACCCTTAGGATTTGAGTCATTTATGCTAATTGTATCATGTGAAAGCCGTGTACTCGAGGTGACGATTACGTACTCGGACTTAATTGTAAATTTTTTACTGTTTTGGGCTCTTAGGTTCTTATGTTCATTAGATATAAAGTTGTTTTTGTCATGTTAAATCCTCCATTTACTAAATTCACTCTTACGTGTCTTATTTGAAATTAATTAATTCATGTTCTACCCTAATTGCTAATGAAATTCTTATGTGCCTTAACTGAAGTTGTTGCCTCTTTTATTGCCATGCTATCTGTTTCCGAAATTGCTTAACCTTAATTGAAGTTATTATTATCTCTTTCGATATTGCTTAAAATTAATTGAAATTATTATTATCTCTTCCGTAATTACTTAACCCTAATTGAAGTTATTATTATCTCTTCCATAATTGCTTAGACTTAATTGAAGTTTTGTTATCCCTTTCATTATTGACGTATACTTATTTAGGGTTATTTATTCATGCCCTCCCTTTTATCTCGAATTGTAATTTTGTGGAATCATTGTTATACATTATCTTTCCCTTGTTGAGACCATTATCCCCTATTATGTCTTCCTTTGTGAGCCCGTTCTTCCGTTTCTTTATGTTCTGAAGTTCTTGGGCTGATTTACTTGTCGTATTCTTGTGTTATTGTTGTTGTAATTGTTGTACTCAGTGTTATTTATTTGAGGGCTATGCGTGGTTGTGGTATTGAAGTTGTTGTGAGGAAATGTTATGGCATACGAGCACATGTTGTGAAAGTCATTTTATTGTGTTGTTATATTTTGGCACACATGTTATTGTTGAGGAGATTATTAGGATGTTCGCACATGAGTTGTGCGTGTTGTTTTACTATTGATATTTGCACATGCAATGTGACAAGGCGGGCTATATATGTGGATTTGCGCATGGGGCGAGACAAGGCGGGGATATTATTGTGTGCGTACGTCAAGACAAGGTGGGCATTTATTTTATTATTGCGCACATGGCGAGACAATGTGGACTATGTTGGGGAATGATTTGTGATGTCCTGGGGGTGTTGTTATTATTGATATTTGTGTAGCGGTGTACCTACCTTGTGTGAGTTATACCATGTACATTTTGTGGTGATCATTTCTTATATGCCACCCATCGTCTCTACTATTAATTGTTGACTTGAATTGTGGTAGAACACTTGCACAAGCATACATGTAAATAAATCACTCATATTGGTTTAAGAAGATGAATCCTGATGTTATTGACCATTTACATGTACTCCCATGTACTTGCCTTCTGTATGAAAGTTATCCTGTTGACACATGAGTTGTCCGTGCAGTTATTGTTATTGTTGGCATGTAAGTGGTTCGTGTGGATATTAGGTATTGTCACTCTCTTGGCACGTGAGTCGTCCACACGGTTTTGAATTGTAATGTGGGCACAAGATGCCAAGTGATTAGGGTTCATGAATTGGGACTCGTGATATGTGATTTTGAGGTTTGGTACCTCGTGAAAGTTTTTAATAAATCTGGTGTAAAAGCGGTTGTTCTTATTGAGTTGTTACTTGTTTTCCTTTAGTTAGTTTCACCAAAAATAGACTGTGTTAAGCTTACTCTACAACATTATTACCTATTTGCTTTTTGTTGCTAATTTATGTTTCTAGTGTTTGATTGCGAGTATTGGTTTGTCTTCCTTACCATGATTAGCTTTATATTAATATTGTTTCCCTGTTAGTTCACCTTCATACTTGTTCAGATTGTTTAGTCTAGTAGGTGGCTTGACTATCCCTCGTCACTATAATGTCAAGGTTAGTCTTGATACTTACTGGGTATCGTTGTGGTGTATTCATGCTACGATTTCTGCATATTTTTGTGCAGATACAGAAATTTCAGTATTAGTTGATCAATAGATAGTTGTTCGGGTTTTGTCGAGGAGACTCAAGGTAAACCTGTCGCCGTGTTCGTAGGCCTCAGAGTCACCTTCTAATAATGTACCTGTACTGTTTATTTCTATTCTAAAATAGTTGGATTTAGGGATTTCTCTAGCAAACTCAGTAGAGCTTATGACTTGTACTACTGATTTTGGGATTGTTGGCTTATATGAAAATTTTCATTTCGAAATTCATAGTTGGTGGTGCCATTATTTCTGTAAGTGGTAGGCTTACCTAGTCCTAAAGACCAGATTCCTTCACAACATCCTACGGAGGAAAATTGAGGTCATGACAAGTTGGTATCAGAGCTCTAGATTCATAGGTGCTACGAGTCATAAGCGAGTTTAGTAGAGTCTTGCGGATCGGTACAAATAACGTCTGCACTTATCTTCTAAAGGCTAGGAAACTATTAGGACAATTTCACTTCTTTCATTCTTATCATTCGAGTCTATTGATCTTGGAGTTTGATCCTTTGTCATTCTATTCTTTCACAGATGGCGAGGACACGAGCTGCAATTAATGATAACGTTGCCCCTAGAGCAGGTGTTGCTAAGGGCCGGGGTAAAGGCAAAGGTCGAGAAGGAGCACGTGCCGCAGCTAGAGCACCTATTAGAGCAGTCGTTGAGGAGCCGCTAGCAGCTCCGATTGGGGGACAGGTACTGTTGGTGCCTGTTGTTACCCCGGGACTTTAGAAAACTTTAGAACAATTCCTGAGCATGTTTGGTACATTGGCTCAGGCGGGGTTGATTCCGGTTGCACCATCCACTTCACAGGCCGAGGAAGGAGCTCAGACTCCCGCTGCCCGTACTTCAGAGCAGCGAGTCTACGTTGGTCAGGTTCTAGGTGTCATGCCGACACAACCTGTTATTCCAGTTCAGCCCGTGGTTATGACAGCAGCCTCTGAGGAGGAATAGCTTAGACTTGCGACGTTTAAGAAGTATCACCCTCATATTTTCAATGGTTTGGTTTTAGGGGATGCACATGGTTTTATATAAGAGTGCCATTACATTCTCCACACTATGGGTATTATGGAGACGAGTGAGGTTGCTTTTACTACGTTCCAGCTTAAGGGAGCAGCGTATCAATGGTGGTGAGCGTACGAGTTGGGTAGCCCGGCTGATGTAACTTCACTTTTATGGAGTCAGTTTTTAGAGATGTTCTTGAGAGAGTTTATTCCTCGGACCTTTTGGGATGCATGGCGCGTGGAGTTTGAGTGGCACATGTGCCAGGGCACTATATCAATTTCAGAGTATGCCTTTAGGTTCAGTGATTCATTCAGACATGCATCTGCTTTGGTTTCTACAGTTAGAGAGCGAGTCCACAGGTTCAATGAGGGGCTCAGTCATGGTATTTGATTCATCATGGCTCTAAAGTTGGAGACAGATATTTCATTCCAGCAAGTGGTAGAGATTGCTCGTAGATTAGAGGGCATGTGGGATTAGGAGGGAGAGGTTAGGGAGGCATCATAGATCGGAGAGGTCTATTGGTCCCTATTTTGGAGGTAGGGTTCGGCATGGTAGAGGTTTTGTGGGTCAGCTAGTTCAGTTTGCACTTTAGGCTTCGCACTGTGTTTCAATTACTCATAGATCTCAAAGTACTCCGTACTGGACAGCTTCCACGACCGCGTCAGCAGAGAGGTTGCTTTGAGTATGGAGATACCAGCCATATGGTAAGAGATTGTCCCAGACTCTACACATATTTGTCACAACGGGGTATTCAGGCTATGAGTTCTGCTCCAGTTACTGATATCACTGCACCACCAACTTAAGGTCCAGTTCAAGCGTGTATAGGGCACCCAAGAAAAGAAGGCCCAGCCCGCTGATATGATTTATATGGTAGGGTGGAGGCCGTTGCACCAGATGATGTCATACATGTATGGTTTCGATTTGTTATAGAGGAGCATCATTTATATTTTTTTTTCGGTTCAGCTTATCGGGGTGAGTCCTCCTATTTTGCTTCACATATGGGTGAGTTTCATGATTTTTGTACTCTGCTTATGTATTTACCCCTGTTGGGAGATTCTATAGTGGTAGCCCCTTTCTATCATTCTGTTTTATTCATTATTGAGAGCTTTGAGACTAGAAGTAACTTTCTATTATCCATTACGGTAGGTTTTGATGTGAGTTCTTGGTGGTTGGATACAATTCGTGATTTAGACGCTCTACCAGTGTGGGGTTCAGTATGTTTTGTGGTTTTGTTTAGCAGAATTAAATTAGTGAAAGGTTTCAGTTGATAGGATGTGTATACTACTGGTGATTCATAGTTGAGGATATGATCCTCACATTTTCATGTAGTTTGACATGTTTGGACCAGGCCGTGGCCACGGGCAGCGGTTGAGTTATATTAGGATGAGATTCTTGTGATTTGTTCATATACTTTAATCTCCCCTATGAAATTGATTCGTAAGTATGATATTGATAGGGAGTGGTGTCTGCCGGTCTTGTTTGATAGTTCTCTCATGTGTTTCCTTGTATATTTAATCACATATGTTTGTGCCTATTGGGTTTTAGCTTGCGAGATGTGTGCCCAAGTGGTGTTGGGGATGAGTTGTTGATTTGAGTGAATAGTCATGGAATCTTCGTGTTTCTTGCATCATTACCGGTGTTGTGGAGGTTTGGAACAGGTTTCTAGCAGATATGAGGTTAATTGACGGTTGGGTTTGATTATAAATAGCTATTATGATAAGAGATGTTATTATGTGCATATGTGTGATGCATCACGTTGTATGGTGATACTTTGTGGGTGTAGTCATAAGTTGTTGCAGCTGGTACTCTGTGTTGATCTAGGAACCGGGACTTTTGAAAACGATCGGATGGTGAGAAATTTGGTTCTAAATCTTATTAGTATTGGTGGAAGAAACAAATCTTCAGTTGAGGTGGTATTATCGGGTTTATGTGGATTTGGGGTAACGTGGGGTCACCCGCAGGTGTATGTATGGTAAGTTCACTCAGTGATTGATGATTTCGTAATGACTCTTGGCACGTTCGAGGACGAACGTGTAACGACCCAAACCAAAGCATGGACTATTCACAACCTTCTGCATTTGAGTATCTCGTATGTTGCTCACCTTTACCCTACTTACCATAAAATCTTGCATCACATCTTCTATCTTTTTCATGACCTCCCTTCCACATAGGTATAATTCACATCCACAACTTGAAGCTATATTATAATACTTGCACCTCTGGTGCATATACAATCCGGCAGGATCTTCATAGTGACTTCTTATGAGGCTGGTACTTTTCTAACTGGTTTTATCGTAGAGCCGTTATAGAATATGGCTACTGTACTATCTCTCTTGTACGTTTGATATTAAGAGTGATTCTTCCATGGTCCAATAATCAAACTCCTGATTTACTTAGTTGATGTAACTCTTTTGTTTCCTCTTCGCTCTGATCAACCTTTATGTAGGCTTAAGCTATCTTCCGATCTGTGGCTCATGGCATTAGTTATTGCTTTTGCCTTTCATGGATGCTATGGAATATCCAGGATACAATCTCCTAACGATTCAATCCTTTGTCTATGACCTGGACTCAATTCTTTCCTTTAACTTATACCGGAGTCTTCTACGGCTGTATGATTGTCAACATATATGTTTCATGGATAATATTCCAAAATCTTAAGTGCATTCATGACGTAAATAACCCTGGATCATTAATCAAATAATTCCTTTCGTTCCTTCTCAGCTTTCTTTAAACATAGGCAATTACTTTTCCTGGTCCTTCTGCTCCCTCATTGCGTGCATACTTAATTTATCTTAATGCCCACACATATTGGAATTCTATACAACTCATATGATCTTGAATATCACTTCTGATTTTACATTCCGTTCATTAGCCATGGTAGGTGCCACTTTCTTATGGAGTGCATATAACATTGTTGTGAGACTGTTGTTATAAGACATTTCCTCTTTAGGTCACTGAGCTTAGATTGAAGCCTTCTTCCGTACTTTCTCAGCTAGTCTTTCATTGTAGTACATAGGGAGGACCCTCTGACTTTTGTAAAGCTGTGAGCTTATTACATTGTATACTCTACGAATCTTTTGATGTCTTTCCTTGCCTATAACTATTCATAGTTACTTATTCCACGGCCTTGTGCTTGTAGGGCTTCTTTTGAGCTAATATTTTGATTGTCTTTCCAGTGGCACTCTCTTTTATCTCCGTAACACTCATATGGTACCTTTAACTACCCCAACTTTTATCTGAATATTTCTCAAGGATCGCGATGTCATATCTGCAAAACTAAATTCTCATGTTGGGGTTCAATATATTTATCTTGCATAATCTATTGATTTGTCTGTATCCTCTTGTCTAGCCATAACTAAGCTTTTCCTGAATCAACTACTAACTACTCGTTGTCCCATTCTCACATCAATACTCCACATAATCTTTCTTTGATTTCCTTTGTCTTAAATTACCTCTCACACTGGCTCCTTATTTATCAATAACATCCCGGGCAGGAATCCTTACTTCCTTTCCTTGACGTCGTGTTTGCATAGTGTTCTAGAATTGTAGCATATCTGTAGGATTTGAATAAGTGCAATCCTATCCCTTTCTCATTCTTATCGCATTCTTCTTTTATTATTCCATAGTTACTAGAAGCACTTAATTCTGACTTAATGCCACATCACTCCATATTCCCCCTTTAGGGGAGTACTAAGAGTTGGAGCCACGAGGATCTACTTATAGATGTTTTACCTCTTCATCTTTGGCATCTTTTCACATCATCGATGACCTTTACTCCTCTTGTGGCAATCCTTCTGTACCAATGATAACAAAATTTCTTACTCGTGAGGGTGACACTCAGTATAACTGGCACATACAGTCCCTTAAGCTTAACTTTGCTCATATTGGCGTCTTCTCAAATGACATTTCTCTGAATTTCTCATTAATCTTCTTCTGTTATCCATTCTATTATTGCCGGAACAAAATATGAAATTCTCATGATATCGACTATTATCAAATTACTCAGTCCCTAATTCATGTTTAGTTTATCTTGTTCACCAGTCCATACTGATTTCTATTATTCTAGGGATCTAACGTTTCCTTTTGGTAATCATGTTAGAGTCACGAACTTATTTTTTTTCCAAATGAGGATATGACTTTATGGAATATATTCTTTTGTTGTCTCAAGGCCAGTCACCTCTCACCTTTTCCTTTGCTTGATTATTGCCTCTGTAATACTGTTATCTTTTTGATCTACCATTGTCATGCATATATCACATCTTACTCATAATGCTTTATTAACTTTTTTCTTATTTCCCGCTGATAACTAGGGATTTTAACGTGTTTTATGCTCCTACTTTCCTATGCTTTAATTATAATTTTTTACAAAATAGTCCCAAAAGGCTCATAAGTTGTGCTTGATTGCAGGTTTGATCGACAAAGTGATGAAATGTCAAAAGTTCGGCTCAAAAGGAGTGAAACCTGCTCAAGTATCAAAGACAAGGCAATCTGAGGGCAGACAGGCCTAGTGCGGACCGCACAAAGTCGAATGCGGCCGCACTAGGTGGTCCAGAGAGATGGTTAAATGGGCTTCAGGAAATGCGGACGCGGTAATTATTGTGCGGTCTGCGATAAAGGCTCCGCGGCCGCACTACTAATTGGTGTGGTCTGCGGAAGAGGGATTCAGAGAGATGAAATTTACAAGAAGTCAAGCCAGCGCAGCCGCGGTCAAAACCGTGCGGTCCACGCTGGAGCCTCCGCGGCCGCGGTCAGTTCTACGCGGTCCGTTGAACCCAAGTTCAGAGAAGCCCAGAATTGAAGTCAAAGAGCCTAGTGCGGACGCGGTTCATTTTATGCGGCCTGCACTGACCCTGCAGGGGGTATTTTTGTCCAGTTTTCCAGCCTATTATAAATAGAACATTTTACTATTTTTAGTTCATCTGTTATCTCCAGTACTGAGCTGTGCTCGTGGGAACTCGATTTGTATCTATTTTTGGCACCTTAGCTTCAAATTAATGATATATTCTTGTATTTTCATTTAGAAATTAATTAATATGCCTTGTTCTTCATCTATTTCTTTATTTTCTTTATCAAGCATGAGTAGCTAAATCCATTAGCTAGGGTTGTGGCTCAACCCTAGTGTGGGTAATTGATGGATGTTGCCATCTAGGGTTAGATTGACTATGGGTATTTGCTATTTGGGTTGATTTTATATTTTAATCTATGAATTGATGGTTGCAAAAACTGATTTGAGCTTTGTGGATTTGACTCTTCTTGAGAAAGAGAGTCTATGTCTCCAAAATTGACCCAACAAGGAATTGGGATGGACTCATGAGAAATGATAGTCCCAATTAACGAGTTAAACCTCGAGAGAGTGATCACCCTACTTGAACCCTAATTTCTTGATCTAATTTTCCTACCTATTTGGTCTCGAGAGAGTCAATTGGGCAAAATCACTCTCCCAGAGAGGTGTGAGAGTGGGTAAAATTGTGCAACGATTATAGCATAAGTCCCAATTATGTCAATCGAACCATTGTAACATCTACCCGTCAATTAGCCATCTAGGTGATGTCACGACCCTAGTGCCATTCTTCCCATTAGATAAAACCTTAGCAATCATCTCGCAGTATTATTTAGTTTCAATTAGTAGTTTGATAATAGTAGTTATAATTGAAAACCCAAAATATGTTGGAAGTGATATTTGGAGCAAGCACACACTTCTAAGCTAGATAGATATTCCAACTCCACTACTAGCTCCCTGAGAAATTCGATCCCGACCCTCATATCGGGTAAAAGCTATGTAGCATCGAGTTGGCAGCGATCACTTTTTGGCGCTATTGCTGGGGAGCTTACGGTGTTGACTATCTGTTTAGTTAGTTTTGTGTTTTGTTTCTCCTTCCTTCTTGTTTACTAATTTTGTTTGTGTCGATTACTCAGGTACCAATGGCTCTAAATGCTAATGACCCTCTTGGCAATGTCATGGTGGGGGAGGAGGTAGAAGATATTGATCAAGATGAGGTTCCCTTACCTCAAGCTCCATATAGAGGTCATCAGGCCTATCACAACAATCCTATTCCAGACCCTCCTTCGCCACCGCCAAGAGTGGCCCCAAGAGTTCTCCCAAATCAAGGGTATGCGAGTGCCATTGTTCCTCCCTGAATCCGGGCGGGGAACTTTCAAATCACAAATGTTTTGTTGACCTTGCTCGAGCAAAGAGGGTATTTTACGGGTGTCTCCGATCAAAATGCCTACAAGCACTTGAAGGGGTTCGTAGATACATGCTGGGATAGCAAGCAGAAAAACGTGTCCGAGGATGCATTGAGATTGAGGCTTTTCCCGTTCTCTCTTCGGGGTAAAGCATTGGATTGGTTAGAAAGACTCCCCAATCATTCCATCACAATGTAGGATGAATTGGCGGACAAATTTATTGCCAAGTTCTTTTCACCGAGTCATATGGCGGCACTTCGGGATGAAATTCTAGCCTTCAAGCAAGAGCCAACGGAACCTTTGCATGAGATATGGGAAAGGTTTAGAACAATGGTGAAAGAGTGCCCTAATAACGATATGACCTAGGCGATGATTCAACTAACCTTTTATCGAGGCATCAACACCACGAATCAATGCATTGTGAACCAATTGGCCAGAGGGAATTTTATGAAACTTTCTTACCAAGAGGCATGTGATGTTCTTGATGAGATGAACAACACTTCTTCGGCATGGAAAAGCCAAGAAAATGTGCCCCAAGGTGACCCCACGGTCATCCATTTGCACAAGTAATTGCACGATCATGGCCAAGCTATTGCCAAGCCCACTACTACTATGAACCAATTGGCGAAGGCGCAATTGCAACAAGTCCAAAATCCGCGCCAAGTCAATGCCATGGAAGGTGTTTCTATGTTAAAAAGGAGGCAAAGAGGGAAACAACCTCAAGGAAATTGTGAACAATATGACAACAATGACGGTGGTGGTTTTTCAAATAAGTGCTATGATGATCAAAGAGAAGAAATCCAATATGTCAATAACTACCAAGGAAATAGAGGCAACTCCTCAAATCAACAATGGCGAGCCCAAGGAAATTGGGGCAATCAACAACAAGGCGGAGGTGATTAGAATAATAACAACCAACAACAAGGTGGTGGCAATTGGAACAACAACAATCAAAACAACAATTGGGGTAATCCAGGTAACAGTCAAGGTAATTGGAATGGGAACAACAATAATTGGAGCAACAACAATAATCAAGGAGGGTGGAACAATAGTGAGAACCAAGGCAACTGGGGGCAAGGCTTTCAAAGGCCCCCGATGTACCAACAACTAAATAATGCACCCCCTTTTCCTTCTCAAGGTTCGAGTTCTTACGGGAGTGATACGGGGAGAATTGAGAATATGTTCGAGCAAATGATGAAAAAGAACCAAGATTCCGATGCATAATTGGCTTCTCATAATACATCTATACGGAAATTGGAGGTGCAACTAGTTCAAATTTCTCAAGCTTTGAATACTCGTCCCAAGGGTGCTCTGCCAAGTGATACGGTAGTGAACCCGAAGGGTGGGAATAACAACCATGTGATGGCGGTTACAACTAGAAGTGGAAGAGGCGGTAATGTGCATGCCTCGAGAGAAAAGAAAATTGTGGAGGATGATGTTGAGTTGCGTGATGATGATGCACCTTTGATTGTTGAAGATATGATTGAACAAAATATGAACAAAGATGTGCGGATTGATATTGATGATGAGGCCGAGGTGGAAACACAAGATGCCTTGAACCCATCTACGGAACACGTGATTGACATGCCCGAGCCGGTGGTGCCTAAAGCCAAGGCACCTTTGACTAGGCCACCTCTACCTCATCCTCAACGGTTAGAAAATAAAAAGAGTGACAACCAATTAAAAAAGTTCATAGACATGATGAAGAGCCTTACAATCAATGTGCCTTTAGTAGAGGCACTTGAGCAAATGCCAGGGTATGCCAAGTTTATGAAGGATTTGGTCACGAAGAAGAGGTTGATCATAGGCTAAAAACTCGTGTTTTAGTCATTGTAACAACACTTTAATTACTGCATTTTACAAAGGTTTGAGCTTAAATGATAATGAATTGTACTAAATTCATGATTTATGCCTTGCAGGAAGAGATTCCGACTTAAGAATTAATTCGGTATGAATTTGAGTAATTTGAGGCTTTGAAGTCTGAGTAAAAGCTAAATAAATCAAGTTGGGATCGTGTTCGGGGGTCACAACGCAAGTCCGAGGAACAAAACAATGAGTCGAGCAGGCATACAACACATTATTTAGTAAAATGCCGATAACTTTGTGCTCAGAACTCCGTTTGGGCTCCATAATATATTGATGGAAATCTATTGAAAAGAGCTACAACTTTCATGTTCTGCATTTTCCCGAATTTCCACTACCGCGCCGCGCGGGGCGCGGCAGTGCAAATTTTTTAACTGCTTCACTTTTCATTTTGTTCTTCCTCAGGTTCTGTCCATCCACGTACGCGGCGCGGGTGTGTAAGAAATTACAAAAATATTCCATTTCGGACTCAAAAGGGCATAATTGTCAAAACCCCTTACACGATATTAAAAGGCAGAAGCCTCCATTATTGACGGGGGGAGATCTGTTTTAGAGAGAAGAAAGAGGGCAGGCCGATTTTTAGAGAGAAAAAGGAGAGGAAATTCATCTTGGAGAAGAAAATCAAAGAGGAACAACATCTTGGAGCAAGGATTGAAAGAGTGTTTCTAAACCTTCTCCTAGTATTTACTTTGATTATGTTTAATACTTTTATTTTTGATATTTGTATGAGTATGAGTAGCTAAAAATCCAAATATTCTGGGGTCGTGGGTGTTAGATGATTATGTTGTTTGAAGTTTAGATTGAAGATCTTGAATTTATCATCATGGGTTATTTATTTGATTCTGATTTTAATTATTTTACTGCGTAGCTAATAGTGAAATACTATTTATGAATCTTGAATTAAACTTGAAAAAGGAAATTCTTGATTGCAAATAGAATCAAATAGAACAAGATCTGAATCCTGAGCATCAGGTGAAAGATTTGCGATTAAGATAGACATATACTTAATTGTCTTGGTTGGTTGAAAAATAGGAATTATAAATACATTCTTGTTAATATTAATGCCATAGACATATAAGTATTAATTTAACTTGAATAGGTGCATAAGAACTCGACAGATTCTTATGGGTATTATTAACCGTATAATCAATAACCCGGATAATTCAAAACATAAATCTTAAGCTAAGAACTTGGCATGATCTCTAGCAAGCCCATGACTCTGGAATATCTTTTATATAAATTTTTAAAAGAGAATTGTATAAGTGTCGTAGTAATTTTGTGTTGTATTATTGTTCAATTACTTAGTCATTTGTAAAATGGTTATTTATGTATTTTGGGATAAATTAGCTTGAATTGATAATTGTTTTAGTCTGCATCAGTCGATAAGTTGATCACAATTCCTCGTGGGTACGATACTTTACTTACTACTATATTACTTGTCGATCGCGTAAACTTGCGCGAGTGTTTTGGTCGCAACACGTTTTTGGCGCCGTTGCCGGGGAATTAGAAATTAACTATTCGTCTAGATTAGACTTTTATTATTATCTTTACAAGTTTTTTTCTTCTTTTTTTGTAAATATGTTATTTTTATAACTATTTGATTTTTCTCTTAGTATGTTTCTAGTTCTCTCAGGATAACATCTGGGGATGAAATATACGGAGGTAAGGTTAATGATGAAAACGCTTGGTTGATCAAACATTTTTATGGCCCGTATTTTTGGGCTAGTCATGGCCTCACCTCTTGGACATCTAAATTTGAATATGGGAGTAAGGATTGGTATTGGGACGGATATTCTCGATTAGGAGAATCTGCAAAACGACGTTGTTTACTAGCAACATTGATGAAAGATTGGTCTAAGGAGAGAGATGAGCTTGCACAAAAAAATGATAATTTTTGCTTGGCTGTTCTTAACTTGGATTCATATTTGAGTGCAAAGGTTGATGCGTGTAACGCCCAACAATTTAATGATGACTTGTATGAAGCTGAAAAAAATCTTCTAGACCAAATAGAGGAGCTAAAACGAGAATACCAATCATTAGATCATATTTTTCTCGAGTATTTCCATGCTAAGAAGAGTGCTCTAGAGTCATGTGAGGGAGTAGATAACATTAATTTAGAAGAATTGAGTGTCTGTATAAATGTGGATGTAAATAGTAGTAAAATTTATGAGTTATGGCGCATTAGACCTCGTTCCAATCATTTTTTCACATTGTGTTTAGATAGTAAGATAGTAATCGAGTCATCTGAGCCTATGGGGAAGTTAAAGAGTGAGGATTATAGTTCCTATATTCTTGAATTTGTTGTGCCAAAAAGCAAAAATTACATTCCTCATCTAAAGGTCGAGAAGTGCCGAGTGAAAAATTTATTACTTGGCCTGGTTATCTTTGTTGCCCCGCCCAAGGAGCATTGCGATAGACTTGATGCCTTGTTAGGGGTACAATTCATAAGTTCAAGGTGGAAGCAAAAAGTGGTTCATGTTGTATATTGTCTATGTAGGATTTGTATATATGCCTCTGTAGTATATTTTATATAATAATTTTGAATTTTGTAAAATAGACTAATTTCTTTTTATGTTTATTGTTTATATTTTTAGCTTAGTTTGTAATTTTTATTTTATGTACAAATGTAGTAATTATCTCTAATGTTGGGTAGACCGATAAGCATTATATCATTCTAATTAAAGAATAAGGTAGTCTAAATCCCTGTTATATATGCTAAGTGTTAACATGACAATAACATAAGTGTGGGGTATTTACTCTACTTGCTCTTAAAATGATCTTTGTGCTTTTAGCTAATATATCATGTTGTGTAGGTATAATGTCTCGGCTCCCAAGTAAAAGATCAAACACTGACCCATATGAGGTTGCATCTAGTAGCCGACGAGGATGAGGATGTGAACTATGTTCCCTCAGATGATGAGTATATCTGCGCACATTTGAAAATGAAGATGCTTAGGCCAATGGCCTCAGGGAGTCTCTCTTTTCTTATTTGTTTTGATCTTTTGCATTAGGGACAATGCATAATTTTTTTAAGTGTGGGGTGGTTTGCCCCTATTGTAATGTACTTACTTTTATTTTTTTCGTATTTTGTTTGATTGTGTTTAGCTATTTTGTTTGATTTTGTTTAGTTTGTTAAAGTTGCTTTTAGTTTGTTTTGTTAGATTATAGTATTGATAGATAGTAAGTAGTCCTAATTTTGAATTAGATCCCTGCTGGATTTTCTCGATGAACAATGAGGTCTTGAAATTCGAAATTTATCGGGAAAAAAAAATCAAATTTTTTCTTTTTATTTTATTTTTTAGTTTAGTGTATGCTAGTTTTGGTTTAATTTAAATAATTCCCCTTGGTTTTTCTTTGTGCCGCGATTCTTTTCCAAAGGTGTATTTGAACCGGGTGTAGTATAATTTTTGTGATAATTTAAATAAGTTGTTCCTAATTTACAGAGTTAGTCTCCTCAAATGCACATGCTTTAGAAGTGGTATGTACCTTATTTGTGATGTTCAACCTCAGTTCTTGATTCTAAAGTAAGTGCCTTAAATTGTGTATTTATGACTATGCTTAACTGCTTTGACTAGAGAGTCGAGAAAGATCCAAGCTTGAGTGAGTTGTGTGCCAATGTATGAGTAAGGATTGCTGAAATATTTTGTGTATAATAGTTGATGTCTAGAACTTGCCCCCAAGCGTTTTGCAAAGCGAAATAGTAGCATTATTCAGTTTAGGAGATGATATAGGCATTTCTTTGTTGAACCAGTTATAATTATTTTCACCTAATTGTATATACCTTAGTCAAACCTTTTGAGCCGTTAATCTTATTTCTTTGGCACCCACATTACGAACCTAACCAATTTATGTAAATATATCAGTTATTTGAACCTCTATCTCTCACGAGCACTTAATGTTGTTGTAATGTTGGAAAAGTTGAGAAGAGATTGGTTTGTAAAAAAAAAAGAGAAAGAGATTGAAGAATAATTCATATATGTATATATATAGGGGATGAATTTTCAGTAGTAACATTCCCTAAGTTAAGGTGCTTAAAGAGAATGGGATTTGTTATTAGTATGTAAAAATCTCAAAAAGGCTGGAGATGGTTTAACATAGGAGTGATGCTGAAATTATGAAATATGTTGTATGTAAGGAAGTGTTCAAAGAGGTGTAGTTACTACATTCTATATTTTTCACACTATTTTTGTAGCATACATTACAACCAATTAAAGTCCTACTTGATCCTTGACGGAATAAGCTCAATTAGTAGAGTATTACACTAGGGGCAAGCATATGGTATGTCATCTATTGCACATGAATTTCAATTCTGAGAGTGAGTTAATTCTTCCTATTTTGAGTTCCTAAATATTCTTGAGTATTATTTTGAGAGGAACTAATCTATATTATTTGTGGGAGGGCACATGATTTATAAAAGCAAGGAAAAGTTTTGATCTTTATGTTAGAGTAAGTAAGCAAGTTATAAAAATGCGTGGCACTTGGGAGTCATGTCTTGAGGTTAAAATATTATGAAATGGTACTTCAGTGTCAGCATGTGTTGTTAGAAGAAATTGTTTGATAAAAAGGCCGTCCTTATGTGAAGTGTATGATAATTACTCGAGGACGAGCAATGGTTTAAGTATGGGGTGTTGATCATAGGCTAAAAACTCGTGTTTTAGTTGCTGTAACAAGACTTTAATTACTGCATTTTACAAAAGTTTGAGCTTAAATGATAATGAATTGTACTAAATTCATGATTTATGCCTTGCAGGAAGAGATTCCGACTTAAGAATTAATTCGGGATGAATTTGAGTAATTTGAGGCTTTGAAGTTGAGTAAAAGCTAAATAAATCAAGTTGGGATCGTGTTCGGGGGTCACAACGCAAGTCCGGGGAACAAAACAATGAGTCGAGCAGGCATACGACACATTATTTAGTAACATGCCGATAACTTTGTGCTCAGAACTCCGTTTGGGCTCCATAATATATTGATGGAAATCTATTGAAAAGAGCTACAACTTTCATGTTCTGAATTTTCCCGAATTTCCACTACCGCACCGCAGGGGGTGGCGCGGCAGTGCAAATTTTTTAGCTGCTTCACTTTTCATTGTGTTCTGCCTCAGGTTCTGTCCATCCACGTACGCGGTGCGGGTGTGTAAAAAATCGCAAAAATATTCCATTTCGGACTCAAAAGGGCATAATTGTCAAAACCCCTTCTTACACGATATTAAAAGGCAGAAGCCTCCATTATTGACCGGGGGAGATCTGTTTTAGAGAGAAGAAAGAGGGCAGGCTGATTTTTAGAGAGAAAAAGGAGAGGAAATTCATCTTGGAAAAGAATATCAAAGAGAAACAACATCTTGGAGCAAGGATTGAAAGAGTTTTTCTAAACCTTCTCCTAGTATTTACTTAGATTATGTTTAATACTTTTATTGTTGATATTTGTATGAGTATGAGTAGCTAAAAACCCAAATATTCTGGGGTCGTGGGTGTTAGATGATTATGTTGTTTGAAGTTTAGATTGAAGATCTTGAATTTATCATTATGGATTGTTTATTTGATTCTGCTTTTAATTATTTTACTGCGTAGCTAACAGTGAAATGCTATTTATGAATCTTGAATTAAACTTGAAAAATGAAATTCTTGATTGTAAATAGAATCAAATAGAACAAGATTTGAATCATGGGCATCAGGTGAAAGATTTGCGATTAAGATAGACATATACTTAATTGCCTTGTTTGGTTGAAAAATAGGAATTATAAATGCATTCTTGTTAATATTAATTCCATATACATATAGGTATTAATTTAACTTGAATAGGCGCATAAGAACACGACAGATTCTTATGGGTATTATTAACCTTATAATCAATAACTCGGATAATTCAGGAAATAAATCTTAGGCTAAGAACTTGGCATGTTCTCTAGCAAGCCCATGACCCTGGAATATCTTTTATATAAATTTGTAAAAGAAAATTGTTAAGTGTCGTAGTAATTTTGTGTTGTATTATTGTCCAATTACTAAGTCATTTGTAAAATGGTTATTTATGTATTTTGGGATAAATTAGCTTGAATTGATAATTGTTTTAGTCTGCATCAGTCGATAAGTTGATCACAATTCCTCGTGGGAACGATACTTTACTTACTACTATATTACTTGTCAATTGCGTACACTTGCATGAGTGTTTTAGTCGCTACAGAGGTCGATGGAGTGTGAAACAATTAAAATGACTCATCAAGTGAGTGCTATCGTACATTCTATGGCCCTAAAACTTGAAGACCCCGGAGCTTTTACTATCCCTTGCACTATCAGAAGTGCGGATTTTGCCAAGGCCCTTTGTGATTTGGGTGCTAGCATAAATTTGATGCCGTACTCGGTCTTCAAGACCTTGGGAATTAGACAACCTCGACCAACTTCAGTGAGACTTCAAATGGCGGATCGATCAATGAAGCGACCTTTGGGCATAATTGATGATGTACTTGTCCGGGTGGAAAAATTTATTTTGCCAGCCAACTTTGTCATATTGTATTGTGAAGTGGAATTTGAAGTCCCGATCATTCTTGGTAGACCTTTCCTTGCTACGGGTAAGGAACTGATTGATGTTGAAGTGGGTGAGTTGACTTTCCGAGTGGGGGATGAGAAGGTCATCTTCCATGTTTGCAAATCCACGAGACAACCAAATAGCACTAAGGTATGTTCATTTGTGGACATTGTCACAACTGTGATAGTGGATGACACAAGTTCCATGATCAATGTTGAAGATCCCCTTGAGGCCGTGCTTCTTAATATGAATGTCAATGATGATGCTAGTAGAGTGGAGTGCGTGAATGCATTGCATGGTATGGGTTCATATTCATATGAGCCTAGGAAGTTGTCTTTGGACCTTGAAAACTGCAAAACTCCACCAACAAAGCCATCGATTGAGGACCCACCGATGTTGGAGTTAAAACCACTTCCTCCACACCTCAGGTAAGAGTTATTGGGATAAAATTCTACTTTATATGTTATTCTTTCTTCTTGCTTAACTAACGTGCAAGTTGACGCCACTTTGGCGATGCTTCAAAAGCGGAAGAAGGCGATTGGATGGACATTGGCTGACATTCGGGGAATAAGCCCCGCCTTTTGCATGCACAAAATCATCTTGGAGGAGGATGCAAGGCATTCATTGGAGCATCAAAGAAGACTAAATGAGGCAATGTAAGAGGTGGTGAAGAAAGAGGTTATCAAGTGGTTAGATGCCGGTGTGGTTTATCCTATTTCAGATAGCTCTTGGACTTCTCCGGTGCAATGTGTACCGAAGAAGGGTAGTATGACTGTGGTGACCAATTCCAAAATGAACTTATTCCCACGCGGACGGTCACCGGTTGGAGAGTATGTATGGATTACCAGAAGCTAAACAAGGTGACCCGAAAGGACCATTTCCCATTGCCATTCCTTGACCAAATGCTAGATCGTCTTGCGGGGCGTGCTTTCTACTGCTTTCTGGATGGTTACTCAGGGAACAATCAAATCCTACTTGCCTCGGAGGACCAAGAAAAGACCACCTTTACCTGTCTGTATAGAACGTTTGCTTTCTCTAGAATGCCGTTCGGATTGTGCAATGCTCCGACGACCTTCCAACGTTGCATGATGGCTATTTTTACCGACATGGTGGAGGATATCTTGGAGGTCTTCATGGATGATTTCAGCGTGGTTGGGGATTCTTTCAATGAATGTTTGGGTAATTTGGATAGAGTGTTGGCCCGGTTTGAAGACACGAACCTAGGTCTCAATTGGAAAAAATGCCATTTCATGGTTGAAGAGGGTATTGTGTTGGGTCACAAAATTTCAAAGTGAGGAATTGACGTTGATAAGAGCAAGACAGAGGTTATTTCAAGGCTTCCTCCCCCTACTTCTGTCAAAGGGGTGAGGAGTTTTCTTGGGCACGCAGGTTTCTACCGGAGGTTCATTAAAGATTTTTCAAAGGTAGTTAACCCTTTGTGCAAGTTTCTAGAGAAGGATGCTAAATTTGTCTTTGATGAGAAGTGCATGGAGGCTTTTGAGCTTCTTAAACACAAGTTGACCACTACCCCCATCATCACCGCACCAAATTGGAGCTTGCCTTTTGAGCTCAAGTGCGATGCTAGTGACATTGTGGTTGGGGCTGTTTTAGGCCAAAGGATCAACAAGATATTTCATCCGGTGTACTACTCAAGCAAGACCATGAATGAGGCTCAAAGGAACTATACAGTCACCGAGAAAGAGTTGTTGGCTATTGTCTTTGCTATGGAAAAGTTTCGACCATACCTTATGGGGGCCAAGGTTATAGTGCACACCGATCATGCCGCCCCTTAGGTATTTGATAACCAAGAAAGTCTCCAAGGCGAGATTGATGAGATGGGTTCTTCTTCTTCAAGAGTTTGATCTAGAAATTGTGGACCGAAAAGGTAGTGAGAATCAAGTGGCGGACCACTTGTCCTATTAGGAGGAGGAGGGGAGGCCTTGTGATGTCCTTGAGATCAATGATGCATTTCCCGATGAACAACTCCTTGCGGTGTCAATGCATGATATGCCGTGGTTTGCCGATATTTACAATTATCTTGTGATCGAAACAATCTCGTATGAGTTCTATTCTAACCAAAGGAAGAAGCTCAAGCGGGATAGCTTGAATTTTTATTGGGACAAGCCATATTTGTTCAAGATTTGCACGGATGGTGTGATTCGTCAATATGTCCCGGAAGAAGAACAATTGAGTATTTTGGAGGCTTGTCACTCCTCTCCCTATGGTGGCCATCATGGCGGGGTGGGGACGACTTCTAAGGTACTTAGTTGTGGTTTTTATTAGCCAACCTTGTTCAAAGATGCGGGTGATTTTGTCAAGAGATGTGAGGCATGCCAAAGAGCGGTTGGAATTTCAAAAAGGGATGAGATGCCTCTAAATACAATTCTTGAAGTGGATATCTTTGATGTCTGGGGCATCGATTTCATGGGTCCATTTGTTAGCTCTTGTGGGAACACTTACATTCTAGTGGCGGTCGATTATGTCTCAAAGTGGGTTGAAGCCGTGGCTTTGCCTAACAATGAAGCCCGGAGTGTGGTGGCATTTCTTAAAAAGAGTATCTTCACAAGGTTTGGCACTCCTCGTGTAATTATTAGTAATGGGGGATCACACTTTTGCAATAGGGCTTTTGATTCGTTGCTTGCCAAATATGGAGTTAATCACAAAGTGTCTACCCCCTATCATCCTCAAGCTAGTAGTTGAGTGGAAGTCTCCAACCGGGAAATATGCTAACATGAATGATTGGTTGAAAAAGTTTGATGATGCTCTATGGGCATATCAGACGGCTTACAAGACTCCAATTGGTATGTCTCCGTACCGGTTGGTGTTTGGGAAAGCTTGCCATCTTCCGGTCGAATTGGAGCAGAAGGCTATGTGGGCTTTGAGGAAGTTGAATTTGGAATGGGATGTTGCAGACAATCTCTGTGTTGAACAAGTCAATGAGCTTGATGATTTTAGATTCCATGCTTACTCTAGCTCTTCCTTGTATAACGACAAGATGAAGTACCTTCACGACAAATATGCTCGGGGGAAGGAGTTCAAGGTTGGTGATATGGTTCTTTTTTTCAACTCCCGGTTATGTCTGTTTCGGGAAACTCAAATCAAAGTGGAGTGGGCCATTTGAAGTTGTATTTGTGACCCCGTTTGGTGCTCTTGATCTCAAGAACAAAAATGGTGAAGTTTTCAGAGTCAATGGGCATCATGTCAAGCATTATCTTGGGAAATTTGATGACAGCCACGTGGTGGAACTCCTTCATCTAAAGTGATGTGATTGTAACATGCGTCGTGCCGCGACATTAAATCAGGCGCTTCTTGGGAGGAAACCCATGTCTTTTTCTTCTTGTTTTCTTTGATTTTCTTTGTAGTTTAGGACTGCTTTTTGGGCTAATTGGTTGTGAGATGTTGCAGGGATTGTATTGATGCAGTGCAAAACATTTTGGAAAAATTGAACAGTCTTTGAAGTTGCCAGTGCGGCCGCATTGCACTTTGTGCGGTCCACACTGGTGGAGGTTAAGTGAGGTGCTCTCTGGAGTTTGCCACCGCGGCCGCATTCCATTTAGTGTGGTCCATGGTGGACCTCCACGGTCGCGGTATGTTTTTGTGTGGACCACGGAGGTTGCCTATTCAAACTTCTTTTGAACAAACCCAGTGCAGTTCGCGGTCCGTTTTGTGAGGCCGCGCTAGTAGGTGAGAATGGGTCCTACATGTTTTCTATAAATAGACCTCAAGGGCCACCATTTACACTTTTCAAAATTTTAACACTCAGAGACCTAAAAGTTACTGTTCATACTCTCATGTGACCGTAATTATTACTTAAGATTGACTAATTGCATTTCATCCTCACATCTGGTAATATTTCACTCATCCCTTGTTCGTTAATTGATTAATTTTGTTTTTATTTCATTACCATTAGCCTATAACTTCTTGTTCTTCCCGTTTTTCTCAATTTTGTTAGCTTACGTTAGTTAAGTGTTAGTTTCTGGTGTGCTTGATGTGCATAATGACTGGGTAAATGAGTAGGGACAAAGTAGGTGAAAAAACTTGAACAATATTGCAACAACTGAAACCCTAACTCAATGCCTGAACGAAGCACCCTTCGCGGACTGCGGTCCGCGGTGCCCTAACGCTATTCACGATACCATTCTGTGTGGACCGCGATGCTCGCATGTATGAAAGTTGACTTGTGCCTAGTATAGCCGCATTGCACTTTGTGCGATCCGTGCTGGCCCACCGCGGTCATGATACTACTTTGTGCGGACCACGGTGGAGAGATTCAGAGAAGGGGGTTTTCTGGACCCTGCCCCAATGTGGACTGTAGTGGCTTTTATGTGGTCCGCGGTGCACCCAATACGACCGCACTCCTTTTTGTGCGGGCCGCGGTGCACTATTTCTGCATCAGGTTCTGCAACCTTTGATCTGCTGTTCTGCAATTCATTTTCATCATCTGTTTCACTGCCTATGCTTAGACTAACAATGTTAGATGTGTGTTCTAGCAGACAATGGTCAAATAAAGAGGTAGAGGTGCAAAACAACCCGGTCGATGTGACTCCTCCCGGGAGGCAAAGGAAAACAAGTAAACTCACTCCCAACCTAGACAGAACACAAGGAAAGCAATCAAGGCTGCTGATATAGCCGGTGATGAATCGGGGAGTGAGTACATGCCTTCTGAAGAACTCTCCTCGGACTTAGTGCCAACTCACTTAGTTCCAGCTTCACCCACTGCCCAAGCTCCATATCGTATATCTTCTGAGTCATCTGAGGGCTCAACAGTCGGCAACGGTGAGTACTCCACCTCCCCCCACAACTTTATTATTCGGGGGGAGTGCATGCGGAGGTGATGAGGGTGGTGATGATAGTAATGAGGAGGTGCCTCAGAGTAGTGTGCCTCAGGTTGGGGGTGTTGACTGGACCAGAAACCCTACAGTCTGGGAAGACCGAGTTGTCAGCCAGATTGCTTTCCACAAATTCAGGGTATGGTGGCCACTTCGAAAGTTGATTCTTGAGAGAAGATTTTTTGACCGAGACCTGCTACCTCTAAACCCAAATGTGCATAGACAGTTTCGAGCTCGAGTGGGTTGGGAACACTTTAGGGATGATTGTATAAAGGAAAATGAGCATATGGTCAAGGAGGGCACAAAAGTGACCAAAGTGCGGAACAAAAATGTAGTGTTTTCTGGGAAGGCACTAAATGAGTACTTGGGGTTCAATGATGAAGATGAGACCCTGTACAATGAGAAGTTGGCAATGGGCGAGGAGGTTCGTCCGTGGTTAGCTGCATACCTGGCGATCCCGGGTACTATTCCAGAGTGGTTGACAGTAGGGGCAAAAATACTTCGGAGGACTCTCAATTTTGAGGCTAGGGGGTGGTTGACTTTTGTATGGAGTCGACTTAGCTACACTTCCCATGATTAGACTATTCCACTTGCCCGGGCTGTTCTTATTGCTTCTATTATGGCGGGCTACCCTATCAATGTGGGCAATGTGATATCCCGTGTGATTTCTGCAGTGGGGGTTGAGCATGACCGCAACTACCCTTTTCCCAACACCCACACCATGTACTTCCGGGACCTATAAGTGGAGAAGAAGCCCTTTGATGTCAAGATTAAACCGGTGGCTCCATTCTCGTGGTACAGTTTAAAGGGGCCAGACAACCCCAAGGACAAAAATAACAAACCACCTGCCTCTACCCAAACTGGCCAGTCTGAAGAGCCGGTTGCGGTGGAGCCTTCTACTGAGTCTGCTTCCACTATTGCCGATATGCCTCCCGGATCTTCCACTGCTGCTGGTCCCTCTACTTCAGTTGGCCTGGGGATTCCATCTTCCTAGGCCCATCCTATCACTGCCCACCAGCTGAGCCAGACACTGCATAGCTTGAACAATTGGATGTCAGTTGTGTCATCCAAGTTGTCTACTCTGTCTTCTACAAATGAGGCTCAGTCACCACCACAGACAGCTCAGATTCCACAGTCCATTGAGGATACACTGAAGAAGATCCTGGAGAACCAGGAAAAGATCATAAGTACTTAGACCGCCTTGTCTAAGGTAGTGGATTCACATGGCAAGGCTCTGAAGGAGCTTGCCCAGGAGCACAAGAAGATGCACAAGTCATGGGCTTACAAGGAGTCTGTAAAGGAGCTCAAAGAGGATGTGGACAAGCTGAAGGTGGACCAGCTACCTTTAGACTTGTTATATACAGATCCAGCTCCTGCAACAGCACCAACAGCAGAGCCATAACAGCAGCAGTCGCAGAGGCTTCCAAGGAAGAAGAGGAAGCTCCCCAGTACAGATGAGGCAATCATCTAGTTGGTGGACCCACCGGAGGCCTCCTCCAGTCAGCCACATGATGTTCCTGATATTCAGCCTGTCCAGGTCCAAGCCCCAGTCCCAGCAGTAGAGCAGCAGGAGACCGGGAACCAGTCTGAGGTTCCCGTGCATACAGAGGACCCGGGGACCACTCATGTTCCCATGCAGACTAACGAGGCTTAGGGAGTTCCCATATCCTTTCCTTAGGTTTTTGGTGCTTCTTTGTTTAGTTGGCATTGGGGACAATGCCAGCTTTTATTTGAAGGGGTGCGGCCCACATTTTGTCCATTGGATGACTGTATATATAGATTGATTTAGTTTATGCTTTCTTTTGATTTTCTATTGGTCTGTATATAACTTTACATTCAGTTACTTTTATCGTACTTTTTATCTTCCCTTTAGTCTGTACATAAAGTTACACTATTGTATATATTCATCCCCCATTATATATTCTAATCCATTTTCTATTTTCTTTTTTAGCTTCGTAGATAGGCTCGTAGCCTTTTGTTTTTGTTTTGGCGCTTTCAATAAGCCTTTGGTTTTCTTAATGCAACAGTTCTATCCAAAGGTGGAGTGTTATGTGAACCGGGTGGCTCTTCCTGATGATGGATGGCGTGACAACCTTCTTAAAGGTTTTAGTCTATTTTTTGTTTTTATTTTTGATATTTTGTAGTTAAGGGTACCTCAAGCAAAGCTTCACTTGGGCCTAGCACATTTGCCTTTGATCCCATGGTCAAAGACAAAATGTTGTGTTTAGGATGGTGAAAGTCGTGGCCTTGAGACTCTTGTGTTGACCAAACAATCATCAAGTGGTCTTTCCGGACCATTGTGTACTTGAATTGTAACTAAGGTCGTTGTGGGCCCTCGACTCGATATCTTTAGCAATCCCCTAGCATGTGTGGTGAGAAATTCAATTGCGAGTCCAAATCCATATCCAATAGCCTAGAACTTGCCCTGAATGTTTGCTGAGGCAAAATCCTAAGTGGAAGTTGACTTGAGAAGTGATTATGGGCTCTCTTTGATCCAAATGATAGTTTGAACAATTCCATACCCTACCAATGATAAGATCCCTAGTCAACCCTTTTGAGCCTTAGACCTTCTTCTTTCAAGAACCATAATACAAGCATATACCCATTCTCAAAGATACCCTCTCTTGGAACCCAAATCTTTCCTTTAACACATGGAAAAAGTATAAGTTTGGGGGGAGAGACGAGGATTGAAACAAAGTGGTAAAAAGGCACATAAATGAAGAAAAGGAAAGGCAATAAAAAAGAAAGAAAAGAAAAATGGTCAATATGAAAATGACCTCAAAGGGATTCAAGAAAAGCAATGAAAGAAAGGCGTGGAAAATTGAAAAAGAAGAAATGGTTTGAAATGCATAAGAAAGAGTGACAATGTGTCTCTCTAACCCCTTAGAAAGAAGTGAAAAGACTCAAAGAGTCAAGAAAATTGTGCCAAATGAATCGAAGAGAAGTGCTTAAGGGAATATTGAACCCACTTGAACAAAAACATGTCCTACCCTTACCCAAAAGCCTTCACAATGACTCCACAAAAGCCCTATATGATCTTGATTTGAATGAAGCTTACATTAGTGGATACTTACATAAGGGGCAAACATATGGTACTTAGAGTTGGACTTGTGACCTTTTTCTTGAGAGAAATGAGTGAAATCACGTTAACCTCAGTTTGTGTGTCTATACTCTAAACAGTGAGGTTTTCTTAGGGAGAGTTGAGGGTGTGTGAGTTTGGGTTCCATAATGACCAAAGTAATTGAGAGAGTTCTTTGATGTAATGAGTCAACTCTTGATGCTCTTGTGTCACACTTGATCCATAGTTTTTCAAAGTCTAAATGTTGTTAATGATTCATTCGTATTGAGGGCAATTGTTAGTCCCAATTGATGCTTGTTGAGGTTACTTTAGGATAGCTGGAAATACTTGGATTTTCCCTTAAGGGGTGGATCTTATTTTGTTTGTTTGAGGACAAGCAAAGACTTAAGTTTAGGGGAGTTGATAACTAGGGATTTTAACATGTTTTATGCTCCTACTTGCCTATGCTTTGATTATAAATTGTAACAAAATAGTCCCAACAAGGTTGGGGTCGAATCCCACATGGAATAGGTTGGAAAAGATTACTCGAGTAGTGTATCACTTGACTTAAGTCGTAATTCTATCCGGGTAATTGTAACAATAGTATGATATAATTGTGATTTGAAGAAATAACTAATTGTGACATTGAGAATTAAATAGTTTGATTAAGGAAACCAAGGCTGTGTCCTCTTCAATGGAATGTAATGTTATCGGTGTTAATATGATATATTTCTAATGGAAGGTTCTTTAGATATGCAAATAATTTCTATATGACTACCCAATATTTTCCAATAGTTGGGTAGTATTTCCTCTTTGTGATTTTTCCAAATATAAAAGAGTTGCGATGAAGAACAATCAATATATGTCAAATAAATCCCACTTATTCCTAAGCGATTCTATTAAACAAGTTTTAAAGCCTTGAGTCTTTGATATTTACTTTTACCAAATTCTAACCCACTTTTCCAAGTAAAGAAAGAATTTAATGGCACTTGTTAATATTTGAAACCACCAACATTAAATGAAGAATGAGAAATAAATATATATGAACCAACCATTATACATATATTCAATGTTGAACACCCATTAACATAACACCCATTTAGGGTCCACAACCTTAGTATTTAAAGTTAGCTACACATGCTAAAATACAAAAGGATGAGAATATTTAATGCCATAAAGCTTACAAAGTGCAAGATTCTTCCTTCAAAAGCTTCCAAAAGAGAGGAATATTAAAGACTTGGATTGTAGCTCAAAAACCAGACAAGATTCCCCCACAAAACTCCAATAAATCTATTTATAGTGGGTCAAAACTCGGGAAAAAAATCGGACAAAAATACCCTTCCAGGTCAATTACGCGACCGCATATCTGTCGCATAACAGACATGCGGTCTGCATTCTCTTCATGGACCTCGCAACTTCAAACCCTAGTTTTCCAGGCATTCATCGCATTCAACTTCTGCGGTCTGCATTGTAGATATGCGGTTGCATTTCTCATCGCATTTTCAATCTTCAGCAGCTTTCACAATAAGTTTGCGGTCCATTATGCGGCCCACAAACATGTTATGCGATCGCATACTGGACTGCATTTCTTGCACTAGACTTTGGCCAACAAACTTTTGGGGTTTGCGATTCCTTTGAGCATTATGCGGTCCACATGTTGGATTTGCGGTCCGCATTTCCACATCAGCGATCACATTTTACTTTTTTCTATTCCTTTTGTGGCTTTTTTATTTTATTTCCATGCTCTTAGGTCCTTAAAGCTCATATACTGCAAAAACACTAAAATTACATAAGTATAAAAGATAATTGCATTTAAAACAAGCTAAAATCTAAGCAATGTGTATTAAATGTGCCGAAGAACACCCGCAACTTAAACTCTTGCTTGTCCTCAAGCAACTAAAATGACACTATCCTATTCTAGACTCCATCTAAATGATATGAAACAATAGTGACCGTGGATAGTGTTAGTTGTCAGTACTACAAGCATGCACTTTTGTTTATTTACCCTTCCTGAACCATCATTATTTACAAAGAAACTAAACAACTTGTGAAACTTTGAGCCTCGACCAATTTGATAAAATGTTACCCTCAACTGAGTGCACTTGCATTTGACTTAAAAACTTAACTTCTGTCCAACCACACAATTCATGTGCCCTCACTAGAAAGAAAGTCCCAAACTCAAAATATTTACAATTACAACAAAAGGGACGAATTCACAAATACACTCACTCTCAAAAAAAGTTTCAAGTGTTACAACATACCATACCATAGGCTTGCCCTTATTTTAATTCATTACTTTATTCTAAGAACATTCGGTTGAATATCCCATAAGAACTTTTTAAGCTTGTAATGTAGGTTTAGGGAAGGGACGGATAAGCATTTAGGTACAAGTGACTATACCCTCCTTGAACACTACTCACATTTTTCTTTCTTGTTGCTCTTTGCTTCTTTTCAAACCACATAGCCCTCCTTAGCTCCTAATTTCCCACATTGAAACGCCTTCCATACACCTCTAATTTTCTTCAAGACTCCATATTTATATATATATATATATATATATATATATATATATATATA
>MU777449.1:50784-64893 GCA_026770625.1 Nicotiana glauca
TATGACTTATACGCGTGGTCGGAATTTGATTTCGGGAAGTCCAGAGTTGATTTGAGAAGAGAATTCTTATTCCGAGAGCTTAAAGTTGAAAGAATGAACTAGGGTTGGAATTTTAAGTAAACGACCTCAGAATCGGAATGTGAAGATTCCAGCAGGTTCGTATGATGATTTCGGATTGGGGCATATGCCCGGACTGGGTTTTGGAGAACCCGGGAGCATTTTGGCGCCTATTGTGGAAGTTAGTATTTTAGAAGGAATTTCATAAGTTTGGTTTGAGGTGCATTTCAGTGTTATCAATGTTCGTTTGGAATACCGAGACTGGGAGTAGCTCCGTATGGTAATTCTGGAGTTGGGAGCGCAATCGGAAGTGAATTCGGAGGTCCGTGGACCATTTTGAAGACATTTGGCTAAAGATAGCAATTTGAAGGTTTTTGAAGAGTTTGACCGGGGGGTTGACTTTTTGATATCGGGGTTGGAATCCAATTCCGAAAGTTGGAGTAGGTCTGTAATGTCAAATATGAATTGTGTGCAAAATTTGAGGTCAATTCGGGCGTGACTTGATAGGTTTAAGCATCGAAAATGGAAGTTGGGAGGTTCAAAGTTCATAAAGCTTGGATCAGGGTGTAATTCATGGTTTTGACATTATTTGTTGTGATTTGAGGCCTCGAGCAAGTCCGTAATGTGTTTTGGGACTGGTTGTTATGATGGGTTAGGGTCCCGGTGGCCTCGCGTGGATTTCGGGTGGCTAACGGATCAATCTGGAGTTTGAAGAAATGCTGAAGCTGTTGTTTCTGGTATTTCCGTTTCTGTGGAAGGGGGGACCGCAGAAGCGGCTTTGGCTGGAGCTACAAGGGTCCACAGATGCGGTTGGGTTTCCGTAGAAGCGGAACCGCATCTGCGGTGGAAAGATCGCAGAAGCGAAGTTGGGTTAGGCCAAGGAAGCCGCAGAAGCGGCCTAATTTACGCAAGAGCGGGGCCACATAAGCGTCTATAATTCCGCAGAAGCGGAAAGAGCTGGGGCAGAACCATTGTTTTAAAATCGGATGTTTGGCCATTTCTCTCATTTCTCCCACTTCATTTGGCAATTTTGGAGGGTTCAAAGGAGGATCTTCATCAACAATGTTAAGGTAAGTTATTCCCACCTATTATAAGCTAAATACATTGATTATGTATGAGATTAAGCATGGAAATTAGTGTAAATATTGGGGTTTTGGTTGGAAACCTAGAAAATTATAATCTTGTATTTTAGCCATGATTTTGAGTATGGAACTAGGAGAAAATTATATGTTTGAGTTCCTAAGGTCATGGGTAACCTTTATCTTCAAAAAATTTCGGATTCCGGGCACGTGGGTCCGAGTGCATTTTGGTCAACTTTTCGTTCGGGGTTAGGAATTGTTATAAAGGGAGTTGTAAGGTATAGTTTAGCATATATTAATGGATTTGTATGATCATTGGTCAGTTTTGGTGCGTAGTGCGTTGGTTCAAGCCTTCGAAAGGATGTAGAATGCCGGTTGCGCGTCTTCGGAGTGAGGTGAGTCTCCTTTCTAATCTTGTGAAGGGGAATTTACCCCATAGGTGAAGTAATTGACTATGTGCTCCTATTTGTGGGGGCTACGTATGCACGAGGTGACGAGAGTCGATGCGTAGCTACTATTATGCTATCGTTTACACTACCTTTGATTAGTAAACGAATTTAAAAGAGATTAATCATCATTCCTGAATTGTTAAACGGAGAATTGGCTTATTTGGATAATTATTCCCCGATAAAATTTTAATTGGCTATCTGAGCATGTATCTTACGTGCACCCGCGTCGCATGGATGATTCGCGAGCGGGGTAATAAATCACATTAAATTAATAAATAGATTTATAAAGAGACTTAAGCTTCATTTTCTCAAATTATTAAAGAGAATTGGCCGTTCTTGGATAATTGATCCACGTTGAATTCTTGACTGATTGTCTGTCTGTGTGTGTTTATTTTGGACCGGGCCGAACGCCTCAGCAGATTAATAGATACATCTATAGGTGGGCCGTCGACCCTCGGCAAGTGCACATTTATTTTTGTTGGATCAGGTCATCGCCTTGGTACGATTTGCGCATGCTTGTATTGCTCCATGGACTCATTTGAGTTGTTTTATGCCTCACTATGGCTCGAGATCATATTGTTAATAATAACAAGAAATCTAAGGGAATTTCCTATGAAAGTATTATGTGTTTACCGGTTTCCTCTATCTGGATAAAGATCATGTTAGAAAATAAATCCACTGTTTGATAGGTACATTGAGAATAAATAATCGTTGGACCATTTGAGTGTGTCAAGTTGACCATGTCGTCTCTACCCCTTCGGGATTAGGCGGGACACTCACTGAGTACACGTTGATTACGTACTCATACTACACTTCTGTGCATTTTTGTTGCACAGGTACATGTTACTTTAGCGGCCTATTGGGCACAGCAGCACGACGATTCGGGGACTAGGTGAGTTGCAGTATGAAAGGCGGCCCGCGGCTCTTAAAGTCCCTTCTAGTAAAAATGTATTTCCTTTCTGTCCATTGTATTCCAGAGGGATATCGCATTGTATTGTTTTTTACATTTTTATAAGTAGATGCTCATGCACTTGTGGCACCAAGTTCTGGGATGGTTTTCAATGGATTTGTACTAGTTGTTATTATTTAAAATTTTAATTCAAATAGTGAACTTTTATTTATAAAAATAGAAGGAAAAATCGTATATTTTTAAAAGTATTAAAGAGGAATTTATTAATGAGTTAGTTGGCTGGCCTGACAGAGGTGTCCGGCGCCACCACGACCCTTAGTGGATTTTGGGTCGTGACAAATATATATATATGTCCTAACATCCTACCCCAACCCCTTCACTCATCGTTCTTACTCCCCAGCAACCCTAGAGACAGCCCCTCGTCTCCGCTGTCTGTCGCCGCCAGAAATCGCTCACGGCAGCGGTGAGTCTCCAATAGTCCCCAAAATCTTACAACAACACCCTCTTCTCTCCCTCATCATGGATATGCTAATATTTTCCATCGAATCCCACCGAAACCTTCCAAAATCCCCCAAACCCTAGGGCGCCGCCATGGATTCTTCCGCCATCTCCGGCGGCGCGCCCAAACACCACCAAATTAACCCCAAAGAACCCTCAAGCCTCCCTCTTCCCTAATCTATAAACTGTTCCCTTTAAATCACTCCCGATTGGCTCGAATGTGAAATCAGAGAACCCTAAAAATCCTCAAATTCCCAAGTCAAGGTTCCCTTGAAGATTCTAGGCTCAAATCGATCTTATTCGCGTATTTTTGATAAAGAAGCACACAATTAATTTCGATTTGGGCCAGAAATCAGAATCAAAGGCTCGAGGGGTATTTTCTAGATTTTTTCATCAAATATTAGGTACTGACTCTGCTCCTTGTATTTTTCTTTCATTGTTCGTTCGTCTTTAATCTATTTTTTTTCTTTCTTCATTTTTGTTCTTTGATTCTGTCTCACATATATTTTTATTAGGTGTTCATCTTACTGTTTTCATGTCACATTAGTTAGGTTAATTAGTCTTAGGTTCCTTATTGAATAAAATCAGTTTAGCTTTAGATGTTTTTCTCTTTAGTTTAATTTTAGTTCCCTTTGCCCTTTTGTTTAGAATTTTGATCAGTCCTTCAAATTGTGGACTTGGACTTTGTTTGAATTAGTCCCTGAAATCAGTAGGCCCAATAGTGAACTCATTTGGGTCAATTCAGACCCATTGAATGGGGTCATTTGGCCCAAACTCGTGTTTGGTAGACTTAGGTAATTTTCAGGGGTAATCAAGGTCATAGTGGGTAGTTTAAAATAAGAAATCTTGTAGTAACAGAAATAGAAGCCCCTAGAGGCTTCTAGGTTGGGGTGTTAAGTTGAATATCAGATTTTGGGTAGTATAACTTGGGTAGCAAGTCAGGATTCTAAGGACTTTTAAGCAAAAAACTTAAAATTAATAAGGACCTAAGGGGGTAAAAAAATAGAATCTGAAATTACCCTACTTGTTTGCCTATAAAAGGCATGGTCCCTTACATTACAAGTCAGTTTTTGAAATCCAAAAAGTTTTCAGATCTTTGAGAGTTTTTGAAAAGTTTTTGAAGATCCGGTCAAGTTCTGGAGTTGTTTTTCTAGATCTAAGGGGTAAAAATGATTTGAATTTGGGTCTGAGATAAATTTTGGAAGTTGGTTCTACTGCTGATCCTCAATTGGTTTTAATATTGGGATTCAAATATCATTTCCTGGTTTTAATAAGCTATTCCTGCCTAGTTTTGCTGCTAGTTCAAAGTTTGCTGCCACTGCTCTGCTTTATTGATCCTTATTCTCTCTTTCTTTTCAAATTCTAGGTATTCCCTTAAGCTCACACTTGAGGATTACTCTCTGCACATGTAAAGGACTTGAAATTCATGCAAATGAAGAAGATATTGGAATTGAATTGGTGCTGATTTTGTTATTATTTCGTGTATATTCCTAATTTAGATCTAGAACAATAAATGTTGATTAAGGCTTGTTATTGTTTTGTTTATATTCTTAATTTGGGTTTTTACTTAAACAGACAATGAACTGTGATTATCTACCTACGTGCTTAAGTTTGTGTATTAGAATTAATTGAACTTGAGTGTATTTGAGCCTACTAGTTCGGTTTGTTTGAATTGTAAATGCTTGCTTAAATTCAGAAAGCATGTTAGATTCAGTAAATATAACTGTTTAGTTTAGTAGTTTGAAGTTGCTTGATCATGACAACATTTAAGTGACACTCTCATATAATTCATATGTTAACAGACCGAAGGGAAATATTATTTGATGGACTGCATAACATTTTGTTCATATGAGTTTTTCCGTGAAAATGCCTACTGATGAACACAGAAATGAATCTCTAAAATCATATTGTCAGGAAGTTTTTAAGAATGCAAATCTATAATTACTCTATTTTTCAATTCATGACCTGATTTGTATTTAGCAATCCTAAAGTCAGCATTTAATTTTTTTTTTTACAATCATCTGTTTAAATCCAATAATATAGTTAGATTCAAATCTGTTGAATGTGTGGCTATATGTTGAATTTGTGGCTAGCTGTTGATACCCAATTTTTCCCTATATATTTTTATACTTAAAATACTTTCAAAATAGCATATATATGCGTATATGAGCATACCCAAATATTTTGGTATTTTTTTTCCAAAATTTTAAAGATTTTTAAACCAATTTATCGTCTATTTTAATACTGCAAAATTCAATAATTATTCCCAAAAAATTATCATTTTGTGAATAAATCATTTTATTTTCATATTTTCACCAAAATGTAATTAAGGAGATTTTTTCATATTTTTCAGATTTATCTAGCCTTTTTAAGCTAAAATTGCATAAAATTATAATTATAGCCTATATTGCGATTAATAGCATCTTACAATTATAAAATTACTCTCAGTATTTTTAGATTAATATTTATATATTATTAATCAATTCAGTACTTTTTAATTTGTTTTAAAAATTATTTTAAATATTTTAATTAAATTAAAAGGGGCAAATTCGCTATTTAACGTATAGCCCATTTGCATTTCAATTATAACCAAATCAAACCCCCTAATTGACCAAACTCCAGGCCCAATTCCGGACCAGTCCGACCGAATCCCTAACCCGTTTAAATCACCCGACCCAAGCCCCTTTGATCTGAACCATTGATCTTTGAGATCAACGGCTCCAAATCGCCCTTCCTTAATTAAACCCAATGACTAACCCTAATTCCCTCATTTTCATTTCAGTAGCCGCCTCTGAATGCCCTCCCCCTCTCAAACTCTCTCGAGTGTTCTTGAAACCCTAATCACCTTCTCCCCGCCTTCGACCTCTAACTCACCGAAATTCATGGCCTCTCAGGCCATGGATGATTTATGCTCATCTCCCATCGCTTCTGTGTGCCTAGTACTCGAAGGTTTGAGGCTATACCTCAAAGTTCTCCACCTAGACCTCCACCGACTTGTGGTTTTCGGCCATCTCCGGCTTGGCTCCGGCATATCTTAGCCTTCTGAGCCTGTTTCCAGTCTTATCCGACTTAGATCGGACATTTTTGAAGCCTTTTATCATTCTAGGGTTCATCTGAAATCCTAACTATCGAGGTTCTTCTCCGATGATCTCCAGATATGTGTGTATTCATGCTTTATCTTGAGTTTTTTAAGAGGTTTCCCCAATTTTCTTTTAAAAGAAAATCTTACTTTCAAAACCGCCTCTTTTCTCGTTTAGGGTTTTCTAAAAAATTCTTCAGCGTTTTCCGACATTCCTTCTTCCTTTCTTATGTATGTTTTATATTCTTATGTGTTTTTATATACATGTTCTTCTACCATGTTTTCTGCATTTTTTTTGTTCTTCTTTCTACTATATTTTCACATGCTATGTTTCTATGCCATGTTTCTATGTTATGTCTCACATGCTATGTTCTGCTACTTGCCTTCCACTATGACCTGATATGATTCGTCTACTGCATTTTCCAAACATGTTCATTAAGTGTTCTTGTCGTGCCTACTTAAGCATATTTTCCTCTACTGTTTCTTCTACTCTTACTGTATTTTGATTTAATTCCATAACTCTGTTTGCATTAAACCTCCTACTGTATCTACTTGCTTCCTCTTCTTTGCATTTGATTCAAGTCGAAAACCCTAAGATTTGGGGGTTTTGGCGAGTCTGGTCTTGTGTGTTTGGACTAGGATTCTATTTGAGCCCTGGACTCTCTCAAACTCACTATGAACCCATGTACTGAGTTTGAATCCTTTTGTGCATGAGTTCTTCTATACCAGACTCATCTGATTAGCCTGAAAACCCCTTTTATATGTGTTAAAATCTTTCTTCAAAAGTTTTCCAACTGGTGTTCGAATCAGAATCCTTTTTTGGTGTAAATTGATTGCTACTGATTCTTCTTAAGTAAAATCTTTTCCTTAGCCCTTCTGACTTGGTTGTTCATGAACCAATAGTTGCAAATCTCTGATTTCTTGATTTACTGGGTACTGAGTGATTCTTACCTTATTTATTAACCGTGTATTTCAAAATTTCTTTCCTTAATTAAACCTCTACGTATTTACCCCTAATTGCCTACTTTGCACAAGATGCTTATTTGATCCTTTTCCTTAAATACTTTTGATCATTGCCGTTTGAGTTTGAACTCCTTAATTAAAGGAATTTCTACTACGAATTGATTCTAATTGGTATATGGTTATTTCCTTGCCTTATTCCCTGCCCGATTTCAAACTATAAATACCTGCTATTTTATTAACACAAGCACAACAACACTCGTAGTCTTTCTGAACTCACACTTACACTCAAAAAGTATTCTCTCTTGTTGGTTGTACTGTGGCCTATCTGCAAGACTTCTGCTTTCTTTTGCTTGTCTCTTTATGAAACTGGTATGTCCTAGTTTTAATTCCAGCATCAACTCTAACGTGTTTACTTACCAATCCTTATGTCCATGCTTACTTTACTGCATGTAGAATTTAACTTTGTGGTAATGTGCTTATATCTTGCTTATGTCTTGCAATGAATCCCATCCCCATGTCCCCCTTTGTGTTTGAGCTATAGTTTAAAAAACATGGAAATATACAAAGTTATTGTCCATGGATATAAACTGGACTCTTTGGATCCTAAGCTCTTTCAGTTTCCCATCCCCATTCCCTTATGTGTGTTTGAGTTAAGGTTTGGCATGGCAGCATCAAAATTGCTGTCCAGGGTTGAACCTGAGCTTCAATAGGTCCTAACTCTCTAATTTCTGGCTTCCAGGCTAGTCAGGGGTGTGCCAGCATTCCATGTTGTCGGGCATGACCACCATCCTGCCTTGGCATTCCCCGATTCCTAATATTGCACTTACACTTGTTCCTAGACTCTAAGTTTGTGACGACCCGACCCGTTGTCTCATGTGTTATTGCTTCGTTTCCCCCATTTTATGCTTCTTCATGTTTCATTATCGGCATGTGGTGTGTTAGAGTTGACATGGATTGGTTTTGATAAGAAATGAGACACTTAGTCTCTTTAAGGAAAGCTTAAATTGGAAAGGTCAACCGAATGTTGACTATTGAGTTAGAGGGCTCGGATGTGATTTTTGGTGATTCGGTTAGCTTCGAGGGATGATTTGTGACTTAGGAGCGTGATCGGAATTGATTTTGGAGGCCCGGTGTAGAATTAGTCTTGAATTGGCGAAGTTAGAATTTTGGCGAATTCCGATTGATAGGTGAGATTTTTATCCGAGGGTCGGAATGGAGTTCCGAGAGTTGCAATAGCTTTGTTGGGTGATTTTGGATATGTGTGCAAATTTTCAGGTCATTCGGACATCGTTTGGTTGGGTTTTTGATCGAATGTGTGTTTCGGAAGCTTTTAAAGAACTTAGGCTTGAATCCGATGTAATTTGATGGTTTTAGTCTTGTTGGATGTGTTTTTATGATTGGAACAAGTTTGAATAACGTTATAAGATGTGTTGGTAACTTTGGTTGAGGTCCCGGAGGCCTCGGGGTGATTTCGGGTGGCTAAGCAGAAGGAATTTGAAGTTAGAAATTGTAGGTTTTTGGGTTGCAGCAGGTGTTTCCGCATCTGCGGAAAGGAGGCCGCAGATGCGGTCTCGTAGAAGTGAGCTAGGTCTCGCAGGAGTGGAAGTTGGAGCCGGGTCAAGTTCCACAGAAGCGGAGAGTTGGGTCGCTTAAGCGGTCCCGCAGAAGCGATTTTGGACCGCAGAAGCGGAAAGTCGCCTTAAGTGAAAGGTACGCATAAGCGGATGTTGACCGCATAAGCGGTAGGCGCAGAAGCGGAAATAACTGGCAGGTTAAGTGAGAACATCTTCTTCGTGAAATTTTGAAAGAGTAACATTTTGGACTCCGAACCTTGAGAGCTTTGAGGCGATTTTGAAGAGGGTTTCGAGGGCTATTATCAGGTATGAACTCTTGGACTTAGAGCTTGATTTTATGGTGTATAAACATGGATTTAGACTGAATAATTGAGGAATCAAAGGTCAAAAATGGTGGTTTAGGGCTTGAATTTAAGAGAATTAAAAATGGTGATTTGAGGGGTCAAATGGACCCCGATTTTGATAAATTTGATATGCATAGACTCGTGGCGAGACGAGAAATCCGTTAATGTAAGTTTTGTAATTTTTCAAGAAGTGGGCCCGGGGCTCGAGTTTTGCTAGATTCGAGATTTCTGCTATTTCTCGATTGTTTTCGATTGGGTATTGTCCCTTTAGCATATTGTGATGTATTCCCTCTGATTTTGTTTAGATTCGACGCGCGTGGAGGCCGGTTTGAGGGGCAAAGGCATCGTGAGCTAGAGATTTCACCGGTTCGAGGTGAGTAATACTTATAAATGATATCCTGAGGATTTGAAATCCCTGATTTGCACATCATAGTGCTGTATTGAGGTGACTTGCACGCCGGATAACGGGCATGGGGTAGAGCACCATTGGGGATTGTGACTTGTTCCGTCCCACTTAATGAAATAACTACCTAATTGATCGAAGCTTAGTGGATTAGATATCCGTTAATATCCTTATATAAATGGATTAGATATCCTTATAAAAATGGATTAATTGTCGCGATTGGGCCTCGTGCCAACTGATTGAGTCCTTTAGGGATTATTATCACCATTTCCATGATACTTGGCATGTTAAATGATTTCAGTCCTGAGTTAAACACTGTTTTGAAATGTCCAACCATACTTCTAAGGTTTTCAAAACTTAAATTACATATTTTAATATTCGGAACTGAGAACTGTTATTTGAATATTGCCCTGGTGGCTTATGTACATTTCTGGACTGAGCATGGATCGGGCTACACACCGCAGCAGTGTTATATGTGCATCTCTGGACTGAGCATGGATCGGGCTGCGCTCCGCAGCGGTGTGATATTGATATTGCGCTTGGGCTGTAGGAGCTCCTCCGGAGTCTGAACCCCCACAGTGAGCGCGGGTACCCAAATGGATCGGGATGCGCGCCGCAGCGGTCATGTGCATTTCATTGCATTCATGCATTGGTTCCTATTTGTACTACGTGGAATGACATTCAACACTCTCATATCATTGGCATCCATGCTATTTCTTGCACTGTTACTAGATACCCTGGTGTTATTTGTAATGGAGTGTTGTGCCCGAGGGGCCGAATTATGTGCGGACTTGCACTATCTGATTATGCATTCAATTGCTTGTCTGTTGGGAAAAGGATTTTTTCAAAAGAGGGTTTTAACTGATTCAGCTATGTTCTAAAGAATTTTCATGGAATTACTGTTTTCTCAAGGGTCTTACTGTCCTATATAGCATGATGGAGTGCTTTACGTGTTTTCTTACCGCTCAGTTATTATTTACTCTTATTACTCATTGAGTTGGAGTACTCACTTTACTCCCTGCACCTCGTGTGCAAGTGCAGGTATTGTTCACCCGGTAGCGTGTTTTGAGCTGATTGAAGGTATCACTATTGTAGCGGAGTAAGGTGACCGCCAGCGTTCGTGGCACCTGATTTTCCCTTCTTTGATTTTAAATTTGATTCATGTAAGTTACAAACTCTGTAGTTGTGTTCAGGCTTCTTTAGATGCTCGTGACTTATGACACCCCGATCGGGCTGAGTTGGGTGGTAAATATCAGTTATTAATGCTAATAAGTCGTATTATTCATTCATTTATGTTTGTTAACTGTTAAATGAGGCATTGTTGTTCTGTTGGCTGGACTTTTCTTCACGAGAGGCGCCATCACGACCGAGTTTGGGAATTGGGTCGTGACAAGTTGGTATCAGAGCCTAGGTTACTAGGCATCACGAGTCATGAGCAGGTTTAGTAGAGTCTCGCGGATCAGTACGGAGACGTCTGTATTTATCCTCGAGAGGCTGCAGAACCTTTAGGAAAACTTCACTTTCTTGGAATTCTTATCGTGCGTATTTGATTCAGCTTGAGATATAACTCTTGAAATTCCTTCCACACGCCTGTATACACATATGAGCGCTCAGTATTGTATGTGCCTTGATGGCTTGTGATTCCCCGATCAAGGGGCGAGATGTGATCCCGCGAGTTCGATGTTGGGCCAGTCTGGAGGACTTGAGGCCGGATCTTGCCTATGGCTTGAGCACTGAGGTGCTGATCGTGTGAGCAAGTGTTTTGAACTTATATGTTTGGTATTGTCGCTATTAGCCGGAATGGCGGTTTGGTATTCATGTGATGAGTATGTTAGTACTGTGGGATGTAATTATATAACTTGGTAGTGACGAAGAAGTCTGCTGAATGATAGATGAGCTGGTAAGTGTTCAATTCCTATTGTGATCTATTGTGTAGCCCCGAGTTATGGGCGCGTGCAGAATATTTTCGTGTTTCCTAGTTGGGAAGTGAAGTAAATTAAGTGTGGCGATATGAATTCAGACTCAGGAAGACTAAATGGCTGTGCTAGGTGTATGATGGTGGAAGGTGTGCTGAAATACTAAACTGGGGCGAAGCAGGTGGGTTATCTCCTGCGGATTGTTCTTGAATTGTATGATCCTTATGTGTCCGTTAGAAGATCCTATGTGTAATTGAAGAGTTGTAATTTGAAATTTTTGGGTCGCTTAAGAGAGTGGGCTCAGCTGACATAGGGATGAATGCGAGATTTGCAGAGGATTACAGTACTAGATCATATGTGTTTTCACAAACTTGTAAATGGTTTGAGTTTAATCTCACTATGGTATTGTGGCACCATTGAGTAAATGTATTATGGGCTATTGAGTGTGTCCTGATATATGGCTTCGGGCCAAGTTAGGGAGGTTGCTATTGATTAGCTGATTGCACGGGTAGGAGCTATGTTGGTTCCGTCTCAAGGTAGGCTGGTGGATCAGTTTTGGTTGCAAAAATTGAGCCGAGGATGGCACGTGTAAAGGAAAATTTTAATAAAGGTTATACGATGCTTCGTAGATGTGTGAAATTAATAGGATGTCTTGAGCTGTTGCTAGTAAAGAATGCTCAGTGTATAGAGAAGGAAGATAGTTGTTTGTATTGGTATGACATGTTCTGCGGTGTCAGAGTGCTAATGAGGCACGAGTAGTTCTGTTCGTTAAGTCGGATAATTTACAGATGTGTAAGAGTGAATGACTCTCGAGAATGGTTTTACTGTGTTCAAGATTCTACATGTAACAATCAGGTGTCTTAAGGTTGTGTAGGTGGGCAGAGACTGTGTTTTCATTAGAAAAGATCAAGACTTGTGGTATTTTATGTTAATTATGGGATTCTATGTATCAGTATGTGGAAAGTAATGGTAACGAATTTCCGATTCGTAGGAAATTCTTCGGGGGTAAAGTACTCTGGAATGTGGTATTTCTGGGAATGGTTGAGAGAGTATTCAGTGGCCATGGGTCTTACACAGTGTGGTCTTATGTGTGAGTCTCGTGTGGTAAGCCTGATTGAGACATTGTGATGCTACAGCGAGGGAGAAATATCAAGTGGATGATGAATAAAAAGAGAAATTTGATAGACGGAATAGCTTGATATTAGACCGAATCGGTATGGTAAGGGTATGATTAATTCTTTGTATGTGTTCGAGGTAATGAGCTTTAACAGGCATTTTGTAGCAATGCTCTTGGGTTTTGACAGCTTGCTCAGCTTGGTTTAGATAGAAGGATTCAGTCCTGGCAGTTTAGCTTGTACAAATGGAGTTGGCAGAGATGTTCTTGTTGGGTTTTATCGTGGTTTGAAGATGAGTATATTTCCTATGGGTATGCGAAGCATGGAGTGTGTAACGATTTTTTTTCTAACTGGGATCAATGAAAGTTCTTGACTAGTTGAGTGCGTCGATGTCTGCGGCGCAGAAGGGAGATAAAAGTCCTCATGTTATCCTAGTGTGGTATGGTATATGCGATATGTTGTGGAGGATTGGGATTTGTATGTGTAAGGCTCGGTTCAGTTCGGAATGGAAAGTCATTAAATTCTTAAGCAGCACGGGCAGCTGCAGGTGATTTAAGAATCGATCTTCAAATGATTAGGGTGCATGATCCTCATATGACTAAGGAAATGATGTTGCTAATCATAGTGATTTGACGAGAGTATATGTCTCGAAAGAAGTGTGATGTGATTAGAATGGTGATACTTCGGTAGTATTGCGGCACTTTCTTGCTAGATCGACTGCTGATATCTGAGTGTGTTTGATGGCACAGGAAAATTTTAGAATATCTTCAAAGAATGACTGGGTAATCGAGTTGTAATATGTATTTATACTGCAGAATTTGGGATCAGGTATAGTAATTTGTGTTCTATGTGGAGCTGGAGGCTGGGAGTTCTCATGTTCAGGCTATGTAGTGGTTGTGGATAGTGCATACTGGTACCGTTTAGCGGCTATTGGGGTTTGGAGACCCAAGTGGACCTTTCTTTTCTTGGTATATTAGATTATGTATATGATGTTGAGTTGTAGACTGGTGTCGCAATGTGGGTTATTCTAGACTATTTTGTTATGGGTTATGTCAGAAATATGCCACCGGTTGTGTGGCGAGGTGCATCGAATTATGTTATAGAAGAGTGGTTGGTATTCCAAAGATCAGCGGACGGCTGGGAAGGATTGCTTTTTTGGGTCTTTGTGACGGAGGTCAATATATAGGTTTCTACCATTGATTCGGTTTCGGTATTGAGGGACCTTTCGGATGCGTTCCTTGTGGTCGGGCATGTCGCCGGGCGAGACTGTGGATTTCAGTATTTATTTGGTGCCGGGCACCGTATCGTACAGCTTCGGCATGAGTTATAGTAGTGGAAGAAGCAGCTTCAGGCTTCTTGGTAATGAGTTTGTTGGTAAGCTGATTGGATACGTGTTTAGCTTGAGTTACCTTGGTTGGCCTTGAGTTGTATTGTTGAGAGATAGGTTAAATCTATCATTATTGAGCTTGTTAGGGACTGGAGAGAACTATGAGTTGCTTTTCTGTGCTGTCAGGCGTTATGATTTTCGGACTGTGGGCACGTATAGTGCGGTACTATGAAGATTCATTGTGTTTGAGTTTTCTAGCTTACAACGCTATAAGTAGATATCATTATGCACTCAGTATGCTTACGACCGATGCTCGGTATTTTGTTATAATGAGCAAATTTGGCTCGATGTGCATCTCCCTATGTGAGATATTTGTGTGGAACGGGTGGCACGCC
>MU777452.1:6120-30332 GCA_026770625.1 Nicotiana glauca
CGACTAAAGCCGAAACCGAAAAAACCGAATTTATGTTGGTTTGATTTGATTTATGAATTTAGTAAACCGACATAATTAGTTTAATTTTGGTTTAATAAAAAACCGAACCAAACCGCCTCATGTACACCCCTAACCACAGTTATCAATATTATCCTTAGGGAATATGCTAAACACAGTAATTATTCTTGTCACGAGGACCAAGTCATCTTTTCCTTTTTTGTCTTTTTCTTATTATTTAAATTCGCGGTTACCTCCCGATTCCTCCGTGTTTGGCCAAATAATTATTTGATCAGCATGGAATTGGATGTAATTATACTCTCCAATTCTCAAGGGGAAATGAAAATTGATGGTAATTATATTGTATAATTACAAGGTTATTTTTTATTTTCTTTTCTTTTTAGTTTGATTTAAATTTATTTTCTTTATAACTTTTTATTTCTATTATTTTATTTTTTTAATTTCTTTTAAAATATATTTTTTCTTTGCACATTATTATCTTTTATTTCTCTTCCTTTTGTAATTTCATGTAATTGCTTATATTTTATTTTTTATTTATTTTATTACTCTATTTTTTGAAACTACATCTCCTAATATTATAAATAAAGAGTCATTACCAAACCTGTCATATAATGAATGATGCAATTAAAGTGAAATTTTATTGTCAAATGTGGTTATAAACTTATTATGTTTCCTAATCTAAAGTTATAGTGGAACTTACTATTATTATGTTGGAATATGACATATGCTAAATTTTTTTTTTTTTTTGGATTTTGAAATTGTGTTATATTCATGGTTCCAATTTACTTGTTTTAGTAGTATTAGCTCACGTTTCATGTTGTTCGCTTTTTAATTAGAATTGATAGATCAATTTTGTCAAACATTTGAATGTTATGGCATTATGTTTACAAATATTAATTTATTTTATCAGATATGAATTCCATGTGTAATTAGATTTGTGCAATCAAACCGTAAACTTGTAATTACACTATGACACACAAACATGTCGTCCTAATTACACAATTGTATAATTACTAGGTTGTATAATTACTATCCTAGTAATTACACAAATTTCAATTACAGGGTGACTTTCCAAATGGGCTCTAAGTTATCATTTTATCTTTCACACATGCATTAAGAAAATACAAACTTGTAGAGAAAAAAATGCATTTACGAAATTAACCTTAATTAATTGTTACCTTGACATATTGGAATATGTAAATAAGGGCATTTTTGAAAAAAATAGAATTAATTCCTTCTTGATTATATAAATGAACAATTATTTCGAACCAAAATAAAAAATATAAATTGGTCATTTATTGTGAATTGAATAAAATACTAATAAATAGAAATTCTCATAAGTTATAATGACTAGAGGGGTTGCTCTGATGATAAGCAACATCCACTTCCAACCAAGAGGTTGTGAGTTCGAGTCTTCCCAAGAGCAACGTGGGAAGTTCTTGGAGGGAAGGATGTCGTGGGTCTATTTGGAAACAACATCTCTACCCCAGGGTAAGAGTAAGGCCTGCGTACACACTACCCTCCACATACCCTACTAAGTGAGATTATACTAAGTTGTTGTTGTTATTTTTTTATGCACGCTCCTTAAGAAAGAATAGTTTTTGATTACTTTACCCTTATTAAATATTTTTTCAATTTATGTGTCATCTTTATTTTTACTAAATGTGAATACAATTGATTAATAAGGGTAAAAAAAATATATAATCTATTTTGTCTTAAATTTCTAAAATGATAAATAATTTATGCACAATTATTTTTAATAACCAAAATTAGTATTACAAAAGTGACTTACAATAAAGTAAGGGCCATGCAAGTCGCATGTCTCTGCTTTTGCGCTATACGAATAGAAAATAGAAAGTTGTATCCTCATTCACGTGACTTAAAGATTGAACTCACAGCTCAGTGCCTATTGCTAATATCCTTCAGCTTTATACTTTTTGATTAGAGATTCCTTACATTAGAGGCACTGTGGATTTGAAACTTACCAGTTCAAGATTTTTTAAATTATTAAATTTTAAATTAATAAATTTTATATTTTTAATAAATTTTTTAAGACAAACATAAAATTTGAATCAAAATTATTAGATTAACTGATTGCATAATCCATATTCTAGTTCTGCCCTGCCTTACATGCCCCAATATGAAGTCCAATCGATGACCAAATTAAACTATTGTAAACTTTTTTACAGTTCACAAGCGTTTGAAAGAGAAAGAGATGATAATCCAAAAGTTAAAACAGCATTCTCCACTTACTTGTCTAAAGACAAAAGAAACGCCAGTCAATATTTTCATATAGTACTACATAGTTTATTCTCCAAGGAGGCAAACATTTTCTGCAATCATATCTAAACTGGTTTAATTGTGATGAACGTTACAATTCCAATATAATTATTGGCAACAAGCATCAATGATACTTAGGAGCGATTTGTACATTATTATGCTCTGTGAAGATTTGAGCTTAAACTGAAACTGTCATTAAAGGCGAAAGAGCATAAAAAAGAGCTTTTGAGAGAGAAGCAATATTGTGTATAAAATGTGTTAAGAAGAAGACTTTGTTATTATATTGTATTTGTAAAATAATTTTAGAAATATAAATAAATATAAACAGAAATGAACATAAACATAAAACCAATTCGAGCTCACTGAATTCACGGTGTTTCCTTAAGGAACTTAATCCCCTCCTAGTACCCAAGGTTATGGATTATTTCCTCCCAGGATAGAACCAATTACAGTCTGGTGTAGTGGTACTTCAAACGCCACTGTTTCAGCGAACACAAAGTTCAGTAGCAAATCACACTTACTGTTGGTTTCTTTGAAGTTAAATTATGCATAAGAAAGGAGGAGAAACTCAGAAAATTCGTAGTTAAATTCTGAGCAGAATAGTGTTGTATTTATAGCCAAAGTTGGGCTGAAATCGGAAGAAGTGCAACTTTTCAGAATGGTTGTTTATGCAAAACGGCCACGTCATAAATGCCATTACATAAATGGCCATTTACTCAACAATAAATAGGGAAAATAAAGAGGAAAAATTGAATAGGGTAGTTAATATTCTGCTACCAAAACAGAAAAACGGATTGGATTTAATATTAATATTCTGTTATTAAAATAAAGATTTAATATTTCTATTAATAATTTACTATTAACAAATAAATTTGGTCCAAAAAGTTAATCAATCAATCGATCATTTGACCAAATCCGAATTCAAATCCGAAGCCGAAGCCGAGCCGAGTCGAGCGAGCAACGACGACGACGGCGGCGGCGCGATGCTTGCCTTCTTATCAACTCTTTAAGAGCTAAAAGAAGAGCAATTGCTTATATACCCATAAAAACATCTCCCTCTTCCAATATGGGACAATGTCCATTTACTAAGGGGAAAAACTTAAAATTTCACCCAAAAATTTTATTTCCCTCAATTTTTCATTCACTCTCTTTTAAGTATTTAATATATTAATTAAATATATTAAAAACCCAACAGACTTTACATCTCAGCTGCATATATATACAGTAAAACTAGCTCTCACTAATTCTTATGATAATTGTGATCTTGCTGTCAAATTAAATACCACTAACAGACTTAATTAAGACAAATAATAACTCTTTATTCTTCTACATAGTGCAAATCATGTGACTGTTATTTTTACGCTGGTGGGTGCAAAAACATTCAGCACTTCCAGCTTGCTAACTAGATGTTCATGCTGAGCTCTTGACATCCCCTTTGTTAGAATGTCTGCTTCTTCATCCCTTATGCCTATATGATGAGTTTTCACCAGTCCTTCTTGAATAGTTTATCTGATGAAATGATAGTCTATTTCTATATGCTTTACCCTTTCATGGAGTATAGGATTTGCTGCTATCTGTATTGCTTCTTTACTATCACCGTATACATTAACTGGCAGTGTAACTTCTTCTCCTAACTCCTTCAATAGTGTTATAACCCACACCAATTCTGATATAGCACTTGCCATGCTCTTGTACTCCGAGCTTTTAGACACATCACTTTGTTTCTTTGACTCCCAGGAAATCAATGACTCTCCATATTTGATTAGAAAACCAGGCACCGATTTCCTTGTGTTTGGGCACGATGCCCAGTCTGCATCACAGAAGACACTCAACTTGTTTGATCTGTTGCTACTTAGCAAGATCCCTAAACCTGGTTCCCCTCTTGATATACTTTACAACTCTCATTGCAACTTCCCAATAAGATTTTTTTGATTGTTGTAGGAACTGGCTGAGATTATGTACTAAGAATGCAATATCTGGCCTAGTTAATGTAAGGTATAATAGCTTTTCTACTAGCTATTGATATTTTTCTTTATCTTCGAAGAGCTGATCATCATCTTTGCCAATTAGCTTGTCATATTATGGAACTGTTAGTTTGATATTTGCCTCAAGAGGTGTCTATGCTGGCTCTTCCTAGGCCTAATTATGAGATTATCTCCAAAGCGTACTTTCTTTAATTAACTATAATCCCCTTCATTGACCTGCTGAACTCCATTCCCAAGAAAAAATTTAAATTACCGAAATCTTTGATCTTGAATACTTTGTGTAATGAATTTTTGATTTCCTCCATCAACCTTAAGTTGTTTCCTGTCATCAACATATGATCTACATAGACTAGTATAATGACAATGTCCCCATCCTATTGTTTGATGAATAGGGAATAACCGAGACTGCTTTGGGTCAAACCATACTGTAAGAGTACTTATGTCAATTTTAGATTTCATTGTCGCCTGGCTTGTTTCAACCCATAAAGGGATTTGATAAGTCTGCAAACCCTAGAATTCTCCACCTGACTTGAAAATCCCAAAGGGGGTTCCATCTACACTTCATCATGAAGGTCCCCTTGTAGAAAAGTATTGTATACATCTAGCTGATGTATGTGCCAGTTATGCCTTACTGCTAGAGAAAGCACAGTCCTGACAATTGCTATTTTAACTATTGGAGAAAAGGTTTCTTGATAATCAATGCCTTCTTTCTATTTATAGCCCTTGGCTACCAACCTTGCCTTGAACCTCTCAACCTCCCCATTAGCATTCAACTTTATCTGGTATACCCATCTACAACCTATTACAGACTTTCCATGTGGTAACTTGACCAATTTCCTGGTCTCATTGTCCTGTAGTGCTTAGATTTCAGATTTCATAGCTTCTACCCATCTCGGATCCTTGCATGTCTCTTGAAAAGAACTTGGTTCAACAACAAAAGAGAAGGCTCCCAAGTAAGCTTGATAGGCTACATATAATCTTGTATATGACAGGTAATGCTCAATAGGATATAATGCTGCATTAGTCTTGCTGTGAGAATCAGATAGCTAAATAGGCTCCTTGTTCTCCTTTTGTGATTTCCTTAGAGAAATTTCTGGTGCTGCTGAAGAGCTTGGGACATCTGTGGAATCAAGTATGTTTGGTGGTGACTCTAACGAAGTATCATCTACATTTGCTTCAGGAATTGAAGAAGGATTATCTGTCTCTGTAGGATCAGCATGTCCTGCTAAATCTTCTTCTGCTGAATAATTCACAAAACTAAAAGAATTAAGATCTTCCTCATTGAAGGGTAATGTAAAATCAATAAAAAGAAGAGGTGATCCCTGATACTCATGTTGTAATGATTGCTTTTGAATATCTTTGAAAGGAAAAATATTTTCCTTAAATATCACATCTCAATTGACAAAAATTTTTTGTTTTGCCAAGTCATATAGAACATACTCCTGTGTGACTGTTGAATATCCCATAAAAACTAACTTGATAGCCTTGCTATCAAATTTGTCAGATCTTGGGAGTATGCTAGCATATCATAAGCATCCAACTGTTCTTAGATTCTTGATATTTGGCTTCCTTTTGAAAAATATCTCATAGGGAAATCTCCCATTTAGCACTGCAGATGGTAATCTGTTGACGATATATGCTGCCCCTAGCACACAGTGACCCCAGAACTAGATTGATATGTGTCCTTGAAACTTAATTGCTCTGGAAACCTCAAGAAGATATTCGTGCTTTATCTCAGCCACTCCATTCTGTTGAGGTGTGTACAAGTTCACTGATGCACAATGCCAAATCCTGCATATATGAACTTACTAATTGACCATCATTATCAATTCTTATAGTTTGTACTATTTTACCAAATTGAGTATGAATCATTTTGAAGAAATTTTTGAGCACAACAAACACATCACTCTTAAATTTCAACAAGAATATCCATGTTACTCAAGAGAAGTTATCTACAACAGTCAAGAATAATCTATTGCCATCAAAAGTTTGTGTGTTATATGGTCCCCCCACATCCAATTGAAGCAGTTCAAAAACTCGTTTTGATTTATTGCTACTAGAAGGAAAATGTAGCCTACTATATTTATCTAAGTAACAAATATCACAACCATCTATTACATTCTTGAAAATTTCAACTTTATATCCAAGCAGTTCCCTTAGTGAGTTTCCTGAAGCATGTGCTAGTCTTCTGTGCCACAGTGAGACATCTCCATCTCCTTTTTACACATCAAATCTTCTAGCTACTGACCTTGATCATGTCCAACGCTAGTCCTGAAAAGGATAAGCGGTCATTACATATATAATCCGGTCTAAAAGTCCACAGTCATATCTCATAGAGAACTAAGGCTTAGTTGTATCTATTTAGTATCACTACGAAGACAAGATTGAACAATTTTCTAAATTATAAAGATTGAGATTTATATTTCTAACTAATTAACTAGAAAATACTACAAAGCGGTAAAATTATCAACTAACGAGACAAAAGGTTGGAGAATAAATTAAGGAGGTCTAGAGTTATGATTTCTCAAATTGTCGGAATCTTTCTAGCTATGTTCCCTACAATTTTTTCAATATATTCTCTACTGATCGTGAACACTTTAGATGTTGTAATTCTCTCTCGAGCAACTATAACAATTTATTAGACATATTAACTCGAACTACACTAGTTGGCTTTATCTAACCGCTCATTATGACCACGTCAAGGCCTTGTTATTTTTAAACCTGCCTTTAAACCCAATGCATTGATTTCTCACATACGTTAGGAGTGACGTTGTTCAAAAAATACCTAAATATGTACTCTCTCTCGAGAACTACACATCTAAATAGGCACAGTTAATTGATGGTCATTCAATCAACAATAACAAATACGTAGTTGAACAAGTAGAGAAATCCAACGGCTCAATTATATAAAAACATAACAAGAATTTATCCTACAAAAGATTATATCAAAACCCTAGATAACAAATTAGCTATTCATAATAGTATGTAAAACTACAATACTAAAAGTCATAACCAATAATTAAAAATAGGAAGAGGAAGGAAAAACTCGTAGAAGAATTTCCCGCCTTGCTCCTATTGTGTCTCTGCCTCCTTAGGTCGAATCGGTGTCCAAAATCGGTCTCCTCCGCCTAAATTATGTCAAAAGTGTGCGCAATCCCTCAAAAATACCGTTTTCCATGTATATATAACAAGTAGGGTCGGGCCCAAATAATTATACCTTCTACTACGCGAAAAAGGATAATATGTCATGTATGGACTACCACGGCCGCGGTCAACCGCGGTACGGATTGCAAGGCAACTGCCTCAGCCCGCCTCATGTTTGCAGTTTCGGTTTCTACCATATTTTTCACCCTGTTCCATTTAGAATTTGAAAAAACTTAAAACATGAAAGTTGTAGGCCTCTTAATTATCTTTCCAAAAATATATTGTGGAGCCCAAATGGATTTCTGAGCAAAATGTTAGGTGCATTTTACTAGACGGTGCACAATATGCCTAGTTTATTCTTTATTTTGTTGCTCTATCATCTGTTGATCCCCAAACACGATACCAACTTAATTCCTTGAGATTTTACTCATACTTCAAATCTCCAAATCAATTGAGTTCATTCCATAACATCTATATAGCTCGGAATCACTCGTACAAGGCATAAAATACACCGTTAGTGCAAAACACTAGTGATTAAAGTACAAACTCAACTAACGTGCAATAAATTTGAGTGTAATAAGTGAATAAAATACATAATTATAACCTACCATCAACACCCCACACTAAAACCATTTCTCGTCCTCGAGCAATCAAACTACACTTTATATTGACACGACCTTTTAAAACAATTCTTCTAACTCATCACACTAAGATTAATTAAAATAGACTAAGTACAAAAGTGTAACATCTTTACCTCAAGATTTGACTCACAAATACCACACACTATTCACAATTCACCTACTTACTCTAACATAGAGGTCACTGACATTACCTTTCTTTCACGAATCAAGTGTCCTCACACAACAAAAGAGAGTAAATCCACACAATAAAATTTAAGAAAACTTAGGAACTCAAGATAGAAAGAATTCACTCACTCTCAAAAATAACATTCATATGCCACAAAAGATGCACTACAAGCTTGTCCTTAGTGTACTACTCCACTAATCGAGCTCATTCAATTTAAGATCAATTAGGACTTTATTTGGTTGTAATGTAGGCTGCGGTACGAGTAGGATACATTTAGATATAAGAGTGACTACACCTCCCTAAGCACTTTAATACATATTCTTTAACATTCAAACCCCATACTTATGTCAAATCAAACTCCACCTTCACATCAATGTATATTACCCCATTCTTCTTTAGGCACACTTACATCAAGAGCCACCACTTATCAAGGAATTATTTTTTTCCACAACAATCCAACTATTTTTTTTCTCAATTCAAATGGCTCTTACTTTTTCAAAACAATGCACCTTTCTCCTTATTTCATTAGTTCCACCCAAAAGCCAAACCAACCACCCCACACTTTAACTTTTACACAGTTCATAATAATTCAAGTGCTCATGAGAGGTTAAAAGGTTCAAATAGATGATTAATTCAAATAAATGGGTAAGGCTTGTAATGTGATTGCCAAAGAAACAAGATTACAAGCTCAAAGGGGTTAACTACGATACATAACAACTAGGTGGGTAAAATATACATATCTGGCTCAACAAAAAAATGCCTATATCACTTTCAAGACTGAATAAAACTACTATTTCGCTTTGTAAATACACAAGGAAAGTTCTAGGCATCAAATGCAATGCACAGAATATAACAAATCCTTACACACACATGGCACATAACTCACTCAGTATTTGTTTCATCAAGACATTCTAGTCAAAGCAATTAAGCAAATTTAAGATCATAAAATTTAAGATACTTATACAAGAGTCAAAAACTGAGCCTAAACTTCACAACCAAAGTACTCACTATTCTCAAGGCATAACAAAGTCAAGAGATATTGCTTCAATTCAAAACACAACACAATAGCTCCTACTCCCAAAAAAGAACTAACTACACCCGGTTCAAACAAAATCCTTGGAAAAGAACTGCGGCACAAAGAAAAACCAAAGGGAAATTGCTACACTACCTAACAAAATTTTTTTTTTCTTTAGACTTAACTCCCTCAAGAAAATTATTTAATAGATCCATCATCGGGAAAAGTCCAATCTTTTCTATTTAAAAAAAAAATTATTCAATTAAACTAACACAACTAAAATAACATATAAAGCCACCAGACAATCTTCTCACCCCACACTTAAAATTGTGCATTGTACCCAATGCACACCCATACATACAAGAGGGTAAAAGAAACTCCCTGGTAGGCCGAAACACTAGCATCTCATGGGGTACTCAAACTTCTCCCAAGCCTAGTCCTTCATATGGGTACTTCACACTTAGTTCCAACCATCTAGTTTGTTGTTGCATCCTTCCAATGGCTTTGCATTCCATGCTCCTAAAAATAAAAAATCGACACTACAAAAACAATATGATTGGAAAAAAAACAAAAATAAAATAAAATAAAGCAGTAAAGCTGGGTTGCCTCCCAACAAGCGCTTGATTTAACGTCGCGGCATGACGCGAATCACTGATTTTGCCTCCACCTCAAGCTTATGAATTGAACCCCTAATTTGGCATCAAGTTTTCGGCGAGGGCGGAGGAACAAATCTAATTGGCCCAAGCAACCATTGTACTATTTTACACTTCTTGGCTTTTAGATGAGGCATGTAGTCCTGTCTTTCTAGCAAGAAAAATTCCAGACTATAGGCACCTTGTTCTTCATTCCTTGACTCCTCAACCGGCTCGGATGACTCTATTTCCATATCATCATCCAAGCCCAATGTGGAAAAATGTTTTGAGTGAGGACCAATGCGCTCAAACATATGAACTTCAGGACTTTCAACATCCTCAACATCAATGATACTAGAGTCAACAAAATTTGTATCCTCAAAGTCCTTGACTGACTCTAGTCTCACTTCTTCAACATCGACATCCTCAAATTGGAGTTTTGTAGGTTGTTGATGTTCTACTCTGACCTCCTTAATTAACACCTTAAATTGACGCTCTTCTTGGCTACTATCCCCAATATTGACTTGTTGAGCATTAATAGCTGCGACCACTTGACTCAATTGAGCCTCCAAGTTGCGAATAGTTGCCTCTTGCCTTTCTATCTGCAATTGTTTTTCATTATTTTGTTTCAGAAGGCACTTTAACATATCCTTGATCTCCTTCGGGTCTGGATCCCCAAGTTCTTCGTTCCTGTTAACTTCACAAGAAAAGGTAGAACCATCATAGTAAGGGGTTGGGGGAAGATAAGAAATATAAGCACAACCATAAAAGTGACCATTTTTACCACTACACACATCACACACATTCCACAAATAAGGTTGAGTTGGTGCACATAACTCTCTCTCAACAATGTTTTGAAAATTTTGCCACGGGTGGTTTCCTTCACAATATATATGGAGATCATTAGTAGAACTATCTACACCTAAATTCCCATAATTCCAAGATGTCATGTTTCTCAACTCAATAGTTATATAAAAAAAACAAAAGAAAAGTACAAATTTGAACCATAGCAATATATACAGCTACAACTACACTGTTAGTTCCCCCGGCAACGGTGCCAAAAATTGATCACGCCCGACTTTAGTCCTAAAAAGCATAATCGATCACTGCAAATATAATCCAGTCTAAGAGTCTGGAGTCGAATTCCATAGAGAACTAAGGCTTAGTTGTATCTATTTAATATCACTAAGAAGACAAGATTGAACAACAACAACAACAACAACCCAGTATAATCCCACTTAGTGGGGTTTGGGGAGGGTAGTGTGTACGCAGACCTTACCCCTACACTGGGTAGAGAGGCTATTTCCAAATAGACCCTCAAAATCCTTCCCTCCAAGAACTTTTCACCTTGCTCTTGGGGAGACTCAAACTCACAACCTCTTGGTTGGAAGTGGAGGTTTCTTACCATTAGAGCAACCCCTCTTGTCCAAAGACAAGATTGAACAATTTTCTAAATTATAAAGATTAAGATTTATATTTCTAACTAATTAACTAGCAAATACAACAAAGCGGTAAATTTATCAACTAACGAGACAAAGAGTTGGAGACTAAACTAAGGAGGTCTAGAGTTATAATTTTCCAAATTGTCAGAATCCTTCTAGTTATGTTTCCTACAATTTTGCCAATGTATTCTCTACTGATCGTGAGCACTTTAGATGTCGTAATTCTCTCTTGAGCAACTATAATAATTTACTAGACATATTCTCTCGAACTACGCTAGTTGGCTTTATCTAACCACTCATTATGACCACGTCAAGGCTTTATTATTTCTTAACCTGCCTTTAAACCCACTGTATTAATTTCTCACATACCTTAGGAGTGACGTTTTTCAACAACTACCTAAATATGGAATCTCTCTCGAGCACTACACACTAAATAGGTACAGTCAATTGATGGCCATTCAGTCAACAACAATAACACATGTAGTTGAACAAGTAGAGAAATCCAACGGCTCAATTATACAAAAACATAACAAGAATTTATCCTACAAAAGGTTCTATCAAAACCCTAGATAACAAATTAGCTATTCATAATAGTATGTAAAACTACAATACTAAAAGTCATAACCAACAATGAAAAATAGGAAGAGGAAGGAAAACTCGTAGAATAATTACCCGCCTTGCTTATGTTGTGTCTCTGCCTCCTTAGGTCGAATCTATGCCCAAAATCGGTCTCCTTCGCCTCCTTAGGTCTAAATTATGTCAAAAGTGTGTCCAACCCCTCAAAAATACCGTTTTCCATGTATGTATACCAAGTAGGGTCGGTCCCAAACAATTATACCTTCTCCTATGCGAAAAAGGACAATATGTTACGTCTGGACTGCCACGGCCATGGTCAACCGCGATACAGATGCGGTACATTGCAAGGCTACTACCTCAGCCCATCTCAGGTCCGCGGTCGCGGTTTTGACAGCGTTTATCACCTGATTCCATTTGGAATCTAAAAAAATATAAAACACTAGAGTTGTAAAACTTTGAATTAGCTTTCCAACCACATATTTTTGAGCCTGAATGAAATTCTGAGCAAAATATTATGTGCATTTTACTAAACAGTGCACAATATGCCTACTCGTTTCTTTGTTTTGTTGCTCTATCATCCGTTGATCCCTGAATATGATCTCGACTTAATTCCTTGGGTTTTTACTTAGAATTTAAAGCTCCAATCACTTGAATTCAATAACATCTATACAGCTCGAATTCACTCCTACAAGGCATGAAACACATCGTTAGTGCAAAAAACTAGCGATTAAAGCGCAAACTCAACTAACATACAGTAAATTTGAGTGTAATAAGCGACTAAAATACGTAATTATAGCCTATCATCAGTCCTCTTCTCAATTCCAGACCTAATAGTGGCTTGTGGGACTAGTAGGTATAGGCCCTCATTTTCCCTACAAATCCCCTTCACCTTCCCACTGGAGAGGTCCTGGAATAAATAGAAGTTAGGATAAAATGCTACAAAACAATGAAGCTCTCTAGTTACCTTTGAAACGGACAGAAGGTTATATTAGAATCTGAGACAAACAACATATCTTTTATCTCCCCTATTTCTGTGAGCTTACAGCTTCCAATGTGTGGTACATTAGAGACATTTCCATTTGTAAACTATACTTTTCTACTACAATTAGAACTCACTGTCTTTTCATCAGTCAATATGTTTAGATCTGTTACCATATGATTGGTAGCTCATGTATCAATTATCCACTTTCCCTCCTCTATGCAAGCTAGAAAGGAATGTACCATACTTGCTACAATTGTTATCTTATCCTGTATCTGTGAAGATCCTTGATTGAGTAGTCTCATGATTTGGTTGTATTATTCTGCAGTAAGTTGTGGTGCCATAAGAACATGCCCAACTCCTGCTTTCTCTTATGTCTCATTCCTTCTTGTATAATTTCCTGCCAGATTTGGATTCATGTTTTCAACCTAAACATTGTAACTTGTGTTCATAGGCCCTTTTCTTCTTTCTCTAAAGTCTTGTGGATATCTAATTATCTTATAGTGTCACGCCCCAAAACCACGTGACCGGCATCCGGTACTTTACCCGACCCGAGTGAATCATCCCATAAATTAATGCTCATCTATATGCTTAATAGGGGATATGAAAGCATACATCATCTTAATATATAACCCAATCATAAAAAATTATCTTTAAGTAACTATTTTACCTTGAAAAAACTTCAAAAAGGTAGAATGAAGTTTCATTCATGCATGCCATATGAGTAACCACAGGGTTACAACCCAAAATGGATACTACTATTGTATATGGAATTTCTATGACACGGAATGACATAGCCAACCAAGGCATAACCCGATGGCTCAAAATAATGATAATATAATAAGGTCCTTCACGGGTGCGAGGGTCGAGTCTCACCAAAAGTATCAACAGAAAATGTAGAGCTACCCTATCCACGCGGTCCAAGCTACTCATGTCCAGTTCCTGAAAATAGAAATGGAAATGTGGAAGAATCATGAATCGTTCCCCAACAAAAATATAGGACAAGCCTTAAGGAGTTGTAAGATATGCAATGACGATTGATATAAGAAAGAAGCATTTACATCAATTAACCATTTAGAAAATAAAATAATAAGATAAAATGTATTTCATTGTCTTCCTTTAGCTTTGATCTTTACAACATCATGTTAGAATTTTCATTTATCGGGAGCACTCTACCATCACCGACACGAGGAAAGGTCAACTAGCTTAGGTACCTAATGGAAAATATCATATACGCTACTTGCTCAGGTCATCTCATCGTGGTGCCGCACGAATCAACTCAGCCATGCTAATAAAGTAGAATAATAGTACCCTCTAATGGGAAGTACTCTGCCGTAGTCCCCAACCGTAAGGTAGGTTCTACGCCTACATCGGCACATGTAGTTTCATGACCTAATGAGGAAAGTATCAAAGGTCAATTTCGGTGAACTTAAGTAACTCCCAAAACCTTTATATTTATCAATGACGATATTCATAGCCAAATCAACTATTTGAAAATAGTTAAATCCAAAATATTTCACAACTCATGAATTTGCGTTTTTAGAAAAAAAAAATACTACAAGTGCTATTCTCATTTGTTTAGTTTTAAAACTTGAATAATATTTCAAGAAAATAATATTCATAGCGCTCAAATCTTTTATGGTGCAAGAAATGGTAAAATCACAACACGCTTGTCCCCATAAGATATGATTCGCATTTAGAAGCTCAATTTAATCGTGTTTCGATATGAGTTTGGAGATAAGCTCCGAAGGCAATAAGTTTCAATGTACCTCAAATTGCTTCCAACCTTACTCCAAATGATCCAATAATGCCGACGGGTCACAATCTACATATACGAACTCACATAATTCAACGTGTCACAATAATACCAACTATCCCAATTAAGTGCCCAACACATTAAGTCTAATTGCATAAATTTAGCAAAAATCCTCATTTCATCATTCGAAGGTAAATCCTTGAACTTTAACTCAAAATCCTTCATTAGACATGTCATGTGATCTAGTCATTCCATTGAAATCTCAAAATAACATCGTTTGAATAAGACCCAACACTATTCATCATATAACTCATTCTCCAAATGCGTTTGCAACTATATTCTCAAATGATTGGCATGCTCCTCTTGACTTCGCGAATAGACTAATATGTCATCAATGAAAACGATCACGAATCTGTCAAGAAATGGTTTGAAAACCTGATTCATTAGATCCATAAAGGATACGGGTGCATTTGTTAGCCCAAATGACATTACCAAAAATTCATAATGCCCGTAGCGGGTCCGAAAGGCTGTTTTAGGAATATCTTCTCTCGAATTTTCGACTGATGATAACCTAACCTTAAATCAATCTTCGAAAAGAAATTCGCCCTTTGCTTGTAGTCAATACACATCCTTAAAGATCCATCTTTCTTTGTCACAAATAACACTGGTGCACCCCAAGGAGACACACTAGGTCTAATAAACCCTTTATCCAGTAAATCTTTCAATTCTCTTAACTCAGCTGGAGCCATTCGATATGTGGGAATAGACATCAGCTGAGTATCTAGCACCACATCTATTCCAAAGTTGATGACCCTATCTGGTGGAATACCCGGAAGCTTATCAAGAAAAGCATTAGAAAACTCATTAACGACTGGCACAAACTGAATGCTTGCTACCTACGCATTTGTGTTAGTGACTCTGACTAAGTGATAAAGACATCCCTTTATAATAATCTTTTTTGCCTTAAGGTATGAAATAAACTTACCTCGAGGCTCAGCAATATTGCCCTTCCACTCACGAACCGACTCATTGGGAAACTCAAACTTGACCACTTTAGCACGACAACCAAGAACAACATAACACTTGTATAACCAATCCATTCCCATGACCACATCAAAGCCAACCATTTCTAGCTCAATGAAATCTGTCGTAGTCTCTCGATCTTGAATTATAATCACACAACCCCTATAGATGTGAGAGGAAATAAGAGAATCTCCCACCGGAGTCGACACAGAAAACAATTCAAGTAGTTGTTCTGGCTCTATCCCAAAATCCATAAGAGCATAAGCATCTAGAGTACAAACAGTAAGTATACCTATGACGACTGTATATGAAGCCTATGCAGTAGGGATATTAGGCATAACATAGAAACGAGGATGAGTCCCCTAAGAAGTGACAACTATTTGTGGTACCTTTCCTGTATTGCGCCCACTGTGGGATCCATTACCCCTAGGTGGGGGTGGTGCAACTGAATTAGTAGCCGTAGAAGGTGTTGGATGAGCCCTCGAACCCTGTTTCCCATTAGGGTAAAACTTTTTGATATGACCCATCAACCCGCAACCATAGCAAGGACCACGGGGTCCCTTGGTAGCACTAGACTTACGCTGATGAGAACCCACACTACTCTAAGCATGTTGTTCAGTACAATGATCACTCTGAATGGTCTTGGACTGGTCTCCATGTCTGAAACTGTATGCCCTAGAAGGGCTACTAAAAGTTGTCTGCACCCTAGACTGTGGTGAACCAGATGACCCTCTGCTGCTCTGCCCCTTTCCTGAACTAAGAACTGCACTAAAAGTGCCAAAAGTTTGGGCCATTTTTTTGCTCTCTGTTGGCCCTCTCCTCATGATTAATCCTTTCGAGATGCATTGCTAGATCCACAAAGTCATTAAAGGTAGTATTTCTTCTTCGACTAGCTGTATCTTTTCTGATGCCCGAAATTAAGTCACGAGCAAAGCCATCAATCTTCTCATCCTCAGTGGGGATAAGGTGGGGAGCATAACGAGATAATTTTTCAAATTTGATGCTATACTCTAGGACCGTCATGGTATCCTATTTCAAGGTCTCAAATAATATCGCAAGGGTAGCTCTCACTCCCGGTGGTAACCACTTCTTGATGAATATCTTCTTAAACTCCGCCCAAACTATTCGAGGTGCATCTTCCGATCTACTTTTCTCTACCCCTTTGAACCAGAGGTCAGCAATTTCTTTCAACTGATAGGATGTCAATCGAACCACTTGGTAGTCTTTAACTCCCAGCAAAGTAGTAGCTTTCTCAACATCCTCCAAGAAGTCTTGTGGATCTGCAGTAGGATCTGTACCAGTGAAAATTGGCGGCTCAAGTCTCACAAATTTCATGGCCAACTGTGCCATGTCCTCAACCACTGGCTCTCTCATCCCTCCTTGTTGGAGTGCCAGAATACCTGTTTGAAGGTTCTGTTAAGTCTGCATAGCTATGAGATCAACAAAAGTATTCATAGCCATTCTAATATCAGTGAGGGTCTTTTCCAAGTGATTTGGTTTTGGAGGTGGAGCAGGTGCCCTATCAACTTCATCCTTGATCTCCTGGACCATCCTTGGAGCTATTGGAACAGGCACGATCCGTGGTGTTGCAGATCTTGGTGGTCTGCCCCTAGACCTAGCGGGTATCCCTCTCAAAGCCGCATTGGGTATAGGAGCAGCTTCCTGGTTTACATTACTTCCACGTGTGTTCACCATCTTCTGCCAATAGATATAGCATATGAGTTAGGAAATATTTCTTAGCTCTATTGCACGATTCTAGAATAAGAAGAAAGAGTGAAGTGTTCTTAAAATGTCAATATAGTCTTCTCGATATAAGTGTGGTGCACAACACACCCTTAAGAAGAACCCTACCAGACACGATTCCATAGATTTCCTAGGACTCGAATTAGAACCTAGGGATCTGATACCAAGTTTGTCACGCCCTAAAACCACGTGACCGGCACCCGGTACTCTACGCGACCTGAGTGAACCATCCTATAAATTAATGCTCATCTATATACCTAATAGGGGATATGAAAGCCTCTTGAAATACATAGTCTTAAGGTATAACCCAATCATAAAAAAATATCTTTAAGCAACTATTTTACCTCGAAAGAACTTCAAAAAGGTAGAAGGAAGTTTCATTCATGCATGCCATATGAGTAACCATAGGGTTACAACCCAAAATGAATACTACTATTTCTAAGAAATCTCTATGACACTGAATGCCATAGACAACCAACGCATAACCCGGTGGCTCAACAGGATGATAATATAATAAGGTCCTCCACGGGTGCGAGGTTCGAGTCTCACCAAAAGTATAAATAGGAAATGTATAGCTGCCCTATCCACGCGATCCAAGCTGCTCAGGTCCAGTCCCTGAAAACAGAAATGGAAATGTGGCCGAAAGGCCTAAGCTCAACATGCCTAGTACGAATTATGAACCGTTCCCCAACAAAAATATAGTACAAGCCTTAAGGAGTTGTAAGATATGCAATAATGATTGATATAAGAAAGAAGCATTTATATCAATTAACCATTTAGAAAATAAAATAATAAGTAAAACATATTTCAATATCTTCCTTTAGCTTTGATCTTTACAACATCATGTTAGATTTTTTATTCACCGGGAGCACTATACCATCACCGACATGAGGAAAGGTCAAATAGGTTAGGTACCTAGCGGCAAATATCGTATACCCTACTTGCTCAGGTCGTCTCATCGTGGTGCTGCACGAATTGACTCTGCTGTGCTAATAAAATAGCACAATATTACTCCCTAATAGGAAGTACTCTGCCATAGTCCCCAACCGTAAGGTAGGTTCTACGCCTACACCGACACGTGTAGTTTCATGACCTAATGAGGAAAATATCCAAGGTCAATCTCGGTGAACTTAAGTAACTCCCAAAACCTTTACATTTATCAATGACGATATTCATAGCCAAATCAACTACTTGAAAATAGTTAAATCCAAAATATTTCACAACTCATGAATTTACGTTTTTAGAAAAAAATACTACAAGTGCTATTCTCATTTGTTTAGTTTTAAAACTTGAATAACATTTTAAGAAAATAATATTCGTAACACTCAAATCTTTTATGATGCAAGAAATGGTAAAATCCCAACTCGCTCGTCCCCACAAGATATGACTCACATTTAGAAGCTCAATTTACTCGTATTTCGATATGAGTTTGGAGAAAAGCTCCAAAGGTAATAAGTTTCAACGTACCTCAAATTGCTTCCAACCTTACCCCAAATGATCCAACAATGCGGACGAGTCACAATCTACATATATTAACTCACATAATTCAATAACGTGTCACAACAATACCAACTAACCCAACTAAGTGCCCAACTCTTTAAGTCTAATTTCATAAGTTTAGCTAAAAATCCTCATTTCATCCTTTGAAGGTTAATCCTTAACCATTAAACATGTCATGGGATCTAGTCATTCCATTGAAAGATCAAAATAACATCGTTTGAACATGACCCAACACTATTCATCATCCCTAGCGACCCATTTTTCTAGGGTTTCATGAATATAGGCCTAAATACATATCGATCTTCATAAACATACTCTTTTACATCAATGGAGTATAACATATAAGTTTAGAGTGAAGGGATTACCTTTTTTGTCAAACTCTATAAGAATTTAAAATTTGGGTTCTTGAAGTGTTCTTGAGATTTTCTTCAACAATTTAGAATTTCCATGTAGTTGAAGAGTTAAGAGGTGTATTTAATGGACCAAATCTACCAAGAAGGACATTAAATTCTTACCTTGAAGAAGTATTAATGGTAGAGAACTCCCTTCTCTATCTCTTAAGTCTTTAAGAACCAACTCCCAAATAATAGAACGACCCTTGCCCGTAATAGCCTTTAAAGATATTTAGCAGATTTAAGACGTAAAGGATGCGTCGCATCTCCATCGCGCACATCCTTCTCACTCAGCAAATTTGGACACGAGGTTGGACGCCTTCAGAGCAGTTCACCGCTTACGTGATGGGCTTTTGCCTCATCTCATTTGAAGCTATACACCTTATTAGGAGGATGGTGGAACAATATAGGAATAAGAAGAAGGATCTCCACATGGTGTTTATTGACCTAGAGAAAGCGTACGACAGGGTTTCTAGGGAGGTCTTATAGAGCTGCTTAAAGGCTAAAGGGGTCCCGGTTGCCTACATTATAGGGTAATTAAAGACATGTATGATGTAGCTAAGACTCGGGTTAGGACAGTAGGAGGCGACTCCGAGTATTTTCCAGTTGTTACGGGATTGCTCCAAGAATCTGCGTTCAGCCCTTTCCTATTTGCCCTAGTGATGGATGCCATAACGCATCATATTCAAGGGGAGGTTCCATGGTGCATGTTATTTGCTGATGACATAGTCCTAATTAATGAGACATGACGCGGCGTCAATGAGAGGCTAGAGGTTTGGAGATATGCCCTTGAGTCAAAAGGTTTCAGGTTGAGCAGGACGAAGACGGAATACCTCGAGTGCAAATTTGGGGCCGAGCCGACGGAAGTGGGAGTGGAATGAGGTTTGATTCTCGAGTCATCCCTAAGAGAGGTAGTTTCAAGTACCTTGGGTCAGTTATTCAGGGGACCGGGGAGATCGACGAGAATGTCACACACCATATAGGGGTGGAGTGGATGAAGTGGAAGTTAGCGACGGGAGTCCTGTGTGATAAGAAAGTGCCACCGTTACTGAAAGGTAAATTTTATAGAGCAGTGGTTAGGCCTGCCATATTGTATGGGACCGAGTGTTGGCCGGTTAAGAACTCGCACATTTAGAAAATGAAAGTTGCAGAGATGAGAATGTTGAGGTGGATGTGTGGGCATACAATGATGGATAAGATTAGGAATGAAGATATTCGAGAGAAGGTTGGTGTGGCTCCCATGAAGGACAAGATGCGGGAAGCAAGACTCAGATGGTTCGGGCACATTCAGAGGAGGAGCACTGATGCACCGGTGAGGAGGAGTGAGCAACTGGCTGTGGTGGGCACGAGGAGAGGTAGAGGGAGACCTAAAAAGTATTGGGGAGAGGTGATCAGGTAGGATATGGCGCGACTTAGGATTACTGAGGACATGGCCCTTAGCAGGGAATTGTGGAGGTCGAGCATTAAGGTTGTAGGTTAGGAGAAAGTTATGAATATTTCTATAGCACAGTAGAGTGAGACTAGCTAGTTAGGAGTTAGTCTTAGGATGCTACTAATCAGCTACTGATGATGGGCTTTATCTGTTTATTAGTATACTTTACATCTTTTTCGTATTTTCTATATTTATTATATTGCTATTATTTTGTTATTTTATAGTATTTTATGCTACGTTATGGATTCTATGTTATTTTATTATAAGTCTATTGATATAATATGTCGTCTCTTGTTGCCTTTTTGAGCCGAGGATCTCCTGGAAACAGCCTCTCTGCCCCTCGGCGTAGGGGTAAGGTCTGCGTATATATTACCCTCTCCAGACCTCACTTGTGAGATTATACTGAGTTGTTGTTATTGTTGTTGTTGTTTCTCAATCATTTGCCACCACTACAACTTTTGTTCATTTGTGTATTTTATAATTTCATGGTATTTAATAATTAACTCTTTGGTTCCCACGATGTGTATCCAGCCCATTTACTCCAAAACTCAAAACATTCATCCAAATCCTCATTTTCGTAAATATTTCCCTTTCAAGAGCTTTTAATAAGCTTTTTAATTACTATTAATCCAACACTCATTCTTTGATAAAATAATTATTTCCTAGTATCTCAATAAGGTTGTTCTACTCAAATAATTCATGTAGCTTGGGTTTAATTAAATTACACCCTTAAGCTCAAAGTTTACCCCAATTAATTACAAAAATTCACAGGGCTTTACATATAGTATCCTTCTTTTGTATGACCTTTCATCTTGCAGAAATCACTGTAGGTTCCAGTTTTCTGTCACGATCCAATCTTAATACCCGGTCGTGATGGCGTCTCTCGTGAAGATAAGGCCAGCCAACTAACCCAATTCGTTTCTTTAACACTTACTAAGCATAAATAGATGAAAAATGTAACTTAAAGAACATTAATTATCAACATTATAGCCTAACTCAGCCCGACCGGGGTGTCACAAGTCACGAGCATCTAAGAAGTAGGAACACTACTATATGGCCAATATTATATATACAAAGTAAAATCTGGAAATTTAAAGATGAAGTGCGGTGCCGCGGACGCTGGCGGTCACCTTGCTCAGCTACATTAGTATATCTTCAATCAGCTAATAACCCGCTACCGGGTGAACAATACCTGCAACTGCAGGCGAGGTGCAGGGAGTAAAGTGAGTACTTCCAACTCAGTGGTAATAAGAATAAATAATAACTGAACGATAAGAAATCACGTAAGAACACTCAATCATGCTATATGGGACAATACAACCTTTTTAGGAAAACAGTAAAACCGTGAAAATCCTTTAGAAACATCTAGCTCAGTTTAAAATCTCTTTTGAAAAATCATTTTTCAACAATTTAAGCAAGTAAATGCAGGAGAGGCAGTGCAAGTCAGCACAAAAGTCAGCCCGTCGGGCACAAACGAAATGCACAATTGAACTCATAACTCGCCCTTTAGGCCATATTCCTATCTCAGGTCAACCACTGTTACCTGACCCCCTTTTCATCATACAGTGTCACTGTTGCCACTGTCCCTAATTTATCCACTTTGAAAGTGATCATACAATATCAGAACAATAAATAAATATCTCAAGAAATGACACAAACAACAAATAGTGCACAAATGAATGAATGCAATACAATGCATATGATGGTACACTCCGGTACCCACTGCGGCGTACAGTCCGATCCATTTAACATCGACGACGCTCACTGGGGGTGTGTACAGACTCCGGAGGGGCTCCTGCAGCCCAAGCGCAATATCAGCCAGGTATTGGCATAAAACAGGCTCTCGGCCTCAATATCAATATATATATCATCGCTGCGGCGTGCAGCCCGAGCTACCCATATATTCAGAAATCACTATGACATTGCTGCGGTACGGAGCCCGGTCCATGCTCAGTCCAGAAATGCACGTAAGCCACTTGGGCAATATAAACATGATAATCCTCAGCTCAAAACGTCATTTAAAATACTGTTTAAGTTTTTCAAATCTTAGAAAGAATGGTTGAGTTTACAAAACAGTATTAAAACCTTGGACCGAGACCAGATAATATGCAAATAATGCAAAAGCAGTAATATCAATCCCCGAACGGTTCACATAGTTGGCACGGAGCCCAAACATGGCCATCAGCCCGAACAATGAAGGTAACAAATAATTTCAGTCAAATACGCAGTAAAATCAACAACCGGAACGGACCAAGTCACAGTCCCCAACGGTGCTCTACCCCACGCTCATATCCGGCGTGCAAGTCACCTCAATACAGCACTATGATGGGCAAATCCGGGGTTTCAAACCCTCAGGATATCATTTACAAGTATTACTCACTTCGAACCGGTGAAATTCCTCGCTCGCGATGCCTTTGCCCCTCAAAGTGGCCTTACTCGCGTCGAATCTAACCAAAAACAGAGCGAATATATCACAATATACCAATGGCACAACACCCAATCGAAAACAATCAAAATATAGCAAAAATCTCAAAACTAGAAAAACCCGAGCCCCGGGCCCGCTTCTCGAAAAATTATAAAGCTTACATTACCGGATTTCTCGTCTCGCCACGAGTCCATACATACCAAGAACTCCCAAATCCGAGCTCAAATGACCTATCAAATCCCAATTTAAAATATCAAAACTCAAGCCCTAGCTTTACCCCCTTTTCAATAAATTTCCACCAATTTCCATGTTAATTCTACAATAAACTTGAATAATTAGGCCAAGGAACTTACCTCCATTCGATTCTCAGTCAAAACCCTCGAAAAATCTCGCCCAAAGCTCTCAAAGATATTCAACAATGGAGGAAAATAACCCCCAAGTTGCGATGAAATGCCATTTTAAAACCCTTCTGCCCAGGCCGATTTTCGCTTCTGCGGTCCCGTTTCCGCTTATGCGGGACCGCTTCTGCGGCCAAAAATCCGCTTATGCGGTTCTCACATAAAAACCCAAACTCCGCTTTTGCAACTCGGACTCCACTTCTGCGGTTCACCTCGACCGCTTTTGCGGTTCGATTTCTGCTCCTGCGGAACCGCTAATGCGGACCAAGTTCTGCTTCTGCGTAACTTTCACTAAAGGGCATGACCGCTTCTGCGGTCCAAAACTCGCACCCGCGATACCGCTCCTGCGGTCAAGACTTCCGCTTATGGGGACACTGCTGAACACTCACCCTTTCGCACCTGCGGAGCTTCTTCCGCTTTCGCAAAGCCGCATCTGCGGTCTCCCTTCCGCAGATGCGGAAATACCTGCTGCAACAAAACCAGCAAAACTTCCAACTTCAAATTCTCTCGTTAAACCACGCGAATTCACCCCGAGGCCCCCGGTACCTCAACCAAAAGCACAAACATGATCTATTCCTTTATTCAAACTTGCTCGAATCATCAAAACGCCATCGTTAACATCAAAATCCTCAATTTTCATCAAATCAAATCCTAAGTTTCTTAAA
>MU777452.1:34245-47483 GCA_026770625.1 Nicotiana glauca
GCAAGTAATATACACCATTAAATCCTGAAAGGACATAAGCGATGCGCTATTCGACGAGCAACTCCCAATACAGACTTTCCTCATAAACCAAGAAGCAAGGCATACAAGTAACATATGGAAATCTATTCTCAACATCACACTGTTGCGGCATGCAACCCGATTCAAATGACATACCCGTGGCGGTGTGCCACCCGATCCACACATATCCATGGCGGCGTGTCACCCGATCCATACATATATCTCACATAAGGAGAAGCACATCGAGCCAACTTTGCTCATTACAACAAAATACCGAGTATCGGTCGTAAGCATACCGAGTGCATAAAATATCTACATATAGCATTGTAAGCTACAAAACTCAAACACAACTGAGGTCCTTCCCCCTCAACTTCCACTATGAATCTCGATAGCACCGCACTATATGTGCCCACAGTCTAAAATCACAACGCCTCACAGCACCGAAACAGCAACTCATAGATCTCCCCAGATCACTAACAAGCTCAATAATGATCGATTCAACCTATCCCTCAATAATACATATCGGGGCCAACCAAGCCATCTCAATCTGAATACGTAGCTACATCGGCCTGCCAACGAACTAAATACCAAGGAGCCTGAAGCTGCTCCTTCCCCTTTTTATAACTCCTGCCGGATCCTTACGATACGGTGCCCGACACCAAATCAATACCGAAATCCACAATCTCGCCCGGTGATATGCCCGGCCACAAGGAACGCATCCGAAAAAGTCCCTCAATACCGGAACTGAATCAATGGTAGAAACCTCTATACTGACATCCGTTACAAAGGCCCAATTAAGGAAAGCAATCTCTCACAGCCGTTCGCTGGTCTTTGGAGTACCAACCACTCTGCTATTAACATGATCCGATGCACCTCGCCATGCCACCTGTGGCATTTTCCGACATAGCCCATAGCAAAATAGTCTAGAATAACCCACATTGAGACAATCAGTCTACAGTTCAACATCTTATACAAAATCTAACATACCAACAAGGAAAGATCCACTCGGGCCTCCAAATTCAATAGCCGCTAACGGTACCAATACACACTATCCACAACCACTACATAGCCTGAACATGAGAAGTCCCAGTCTCTAGCTCCACATAGCACACAAATCATCGTACCTGATCCCAAATTCTGCAGTATAAATACATATTACACCTCGAGTACCCAATCATTCTTCGAAGATATTCTAAAATTCTCCTGTGCCATCAAACACACTCAGATATCAACAGTCGATCAATCAAGAAAAATGCTGTAACACTACCGAAGTGCCATCAACTTAATCATATTGCCCTTTTTCTGAAACATATACCCTCGAATACATACGAAGAATTTATAATATTCTTAACATACCGATTCGGTCTACTATCAAGCTATTCCATCTACCTAATTTCATCATCTACTTGACATTCCTCCCTCGCTGTAGTACCTCAATTCCTCAATCCAGGCTTACCGCACAAGACCCAAGCATAAGACCACACTGATAAGAGCCACACCCTGCTGACTACTCTCTCAAATGTTTTCCAGAAATACTACATTCCAGAGTACTTTACTTGAAGAACTTCTTGCGAATCGGAATTCGTTACCATTACTTCCCAGATGTTGATATATAGAATCCCATAATTAGCATAAAATATCACAAGTCTTGATCTTTTCTACTGAAAACACAGCCCCTAGCCACATACCCAACCTTAAGGCACCTGATTATTTCTCGAGAGTCATTCACTCTTACACAGCTGTAAATTATCTGACTTAACGAACAGAACTAATCGTGCCTTATTAGCACTCTGACACCGCAGAACATGATCTCATACCAATACAAACAACCGTCTTCCTTCTCTATACACTGAGCATTCTTTATCAACAACAGATCAAGACATCCTAGTATTTTCCCACACCTACGAAGCACCATGTAACCTTCATCAAAATTTTACTTTACTCGTGCTATCCTCGGCTCCATTTCTGCAACCTGAACTGATCCGCCAGCATACCTCGAGAAGGAACCAACATAGCACATAACCGTGCAATCAGCTAATCAACAGTAACCTCCCCAACTTGGCTCGAAGCCATCTATCAGGACACATTTAATAACCCATAATACTTTTACTCTAATGATGCCACAATATTATAGTGAGATTAACTCAAATCATTTACTAGTTTATGAAAACACAGATCCTCGGATACTAGAATCCTCTACAAACTTTGCATTCATCCCCACATCAGCCGAGTCCACTCTCTGAAGCAACCCAAATTTTCAAATTACAACACGTACCTTTCAATTACACATGAGATCTTTTAACAATATACATAAAAATCGTATCACTTAAGAACACTCCGCAGGAGATACCCCACCTGCTTTGCCTCAATTTAGTATTTCAGCACATCTTCCACCATCATACATATAACACAGCCATTTTAGTCTTCCTGAGTCTGAACTCATATTTCCACACGTAATGTACTTCACTTCTCAACTAGAAGATATGAAAATATTCTTCACGCGCCCATAACTCGGACTACACATTAAACCACAATAGGAATCGAACACTTAATTAACAGCTCGTCTATCATTCAGCAGACTCCTTCGTCACTACCAAGATCACATAGATACAACTCGCAGTACCAACGTACTCATCACATGGATATCCAACCATCATTCCGGCTAATAGGGACAATATCGTACACATAAGTTCAGAACACTTGCTCACACAATCAGCACCTTGGTGCTCAAGCCATAGGCAAGATCCGGCCTCAAGTCCTCTAGACTGGCCCAACATCGAACTCACGGGATCACATCTCGCCCCTTGATCGAGGAATCACAAGCCATCAAGGCACATACAATACTAATCGCTCATGTGCGCATACAGACGTGTGGAAGGAATTTCAAGAGTTATATCTCAAGCTGAATCAAATACGCACGATAAGAATTCCAAGAAAGTGAAGTTTTCCTAAAGGTTCTGAAGCCTCTCGAGGACAAATACAGACGTCTCCGTACCGATCCGCGAGACTCTACTAAACCTGCTCATGACTCGTGAGACCTAGTAACCTAGGGTCTAATACCAACTTGTCACGACCCAATCTCCATACCTGGTCGTGATGGCGTCTCTCGTGAAGACAAGGCCAGCCAACTAACCCAATTCGTTTCTTTAACACTTACTAAGCATAAATAGATGGAAAATGCAACTTAAAGAACATTAATTATCAACATTATAGCCTAACTCATCCCGACCGGGGTGTACAAGTCACGAGCATCTAAGAAGTAGGAACACTACTATAGGGCCAATATTATATATACAAAGTAAAATCTGGAAATTTAAAGATGAAGTGCGGTGCCGCGGACGCTGGCGGTCATCTTGCTCAGCTACATTAGCATATCTTCAATCAGCTAATAACCCGCTACCGGGTGAACAATACCTGCAACTGCACGCGAGGTCCAGGGAGTAAAGTGAGTACTTCCAACTCAGTGGTAATAAGAGTAAATAATAATTGAGCGGTAAGAAATCACATAAGAACACTCCATCATGCTATATGGGACAGTACAACCTTTTTAGGAAAACAGTAAAACTGTGAAAATCCTTTAGAAACATCTAGCTCAGTTTAAAATCTCTTTTGAAATATTTTTTTTCAACAATTTAAGCAAGTAAATGCAGGACAGGCAGTGCAAGTCAGCACAAAAGTCAGCCCCTCGGGCACAATTGAACTCATAACTCGCCCTTCAGGCCATATTCCTATCTCTGGTCAGCCACTGTTACCTGACCCCCTTTTCATCATACAGTGTCACTGTTATCACTGTCCCAAATTTATCCACTTTGAAAGTGATCATACAATATCAGAACAACAAATAAATATCTCAAGAAATGACACAAACAACAAATAGTGTACAAATAAATGAATGCAATGCAATGCATATGACGGTACACTCCGGTACCCATTGAGGCATGCAGTCCGATCCATTTAACGTCGACGACGCTCACTGGGGGTGTGTACAGACTCCGGAGGGGATCCTACAGCCCAAGCGCAATATCAGCCAGGTATTGGCATACAACAGGCTCTCGGCCTCAATATCAATATATATATCATCGCTCCGGCGTGCAGCCTGACCCATCCATATATTCAGAAATCACTATGACACTACTGCGGTGCATAACCCGCTCCATGCTCAGTCCAAAAATGCGCGTAAGCCACTTGGGCAATATTAACATGATAATCCTCAGCTCAAAACGTCATTTAAAATACTGTTTAAGTTTTTCAAATCTTAGAAAGAATGGGTGAGTTTACAAAACAGTATTAAAACCTTGGACCAAGACCAGATAATATGCAAGTAATGCAAAAACAGTAATATCAATCCCCGAAGGGTTCACATAGTTGGCACGGAGCCCAAACATGGCCATCAGCCCGAACAATGAAGGTAACAAATAATTTCAGTCAAATATGCAGTAAAATCAACAACCGGGACGGACCAAGTCACATTCCCCAATGGTGCTCTACCCCACGCTGATATCCAGCATGCATGTCACCTCAATACAGCACTATGATGTGCAAATCCGGGGTTTTAAACCCTCAGGATATTATTTACAAGTATTACTCACCTCGAACCGGTGAAATTCCTCGCTCGCGATGCTTTTGCCCCTCAAATTGGCCTCCATGCGCGTCGAATCTAACCAAATATAGATCGAATACATCACAATATACCAATGGGACAACACCCAATCGAAAACAATCGAAATATAGCAAAAATCTCGAAACTAACAAAACCCGAGCCCCGAGCCTGCTTCTCGAAAAATTGTAAAGCTTACATTACCGGATTCCTCGTCTCACCACGAGTCCATACATACCAAGAACTCCCAAATCCGAGCTCAAATGTCCTATCAAATCCCAATTTAAAATATCAAAACTCAAGGCATAGCTTTACCCCATTTTCAATGAATTTCCACCAATTTCCATGTTAATTCTACCATAAACTTGAATAATTAGGCCAAGGAACTTACCTCTATTCGATTCTCAGTCAAAACCCTCAAAAAATCTCGCCCAAAGCTCTCCAAGATACTCAACAATGGAGGAAAATAACCCCCAAGTCGCGGATGAAATGCCATTTTAAAACCCTTCTGCCCAGGCCGATTTTCGCTTCTGCGGTCTCGTTTCCGCTTATGCGGGACCGCTTTTGCGGCCAAAAATCCGCTTATGCGGTTCTCACTTAAAAACCCAAACTACGCTTTTGCGACTCGGACTCCGCTTTTGCGGTTCACCTTGACCGCTTCTGCTGTTCGATTTCCGCTCCTGCGGAACCGCTAATCCGGACCAAGTTTCGCTTCTGCGTAACTTTCACTAAAGGGCATGACCGCTTCTGCGATCCAAAACTCGCACCCGCGATACCGCTCCTGCGGTCAAGACTTCCGCTTATGTGGACATTGCTGAACACTCACCCTTTCGCACCTGCAGAGCTTCTTCCGCTTCCGCGAAGCCGCATATGCGGTCTCCCTTCCGCAGATGCGGAAATAGCTGCTGCAACAAAACCAGCAAAACTTCCAACTTCAAATTCTCTCGTTCAACCACCCGAATTCACCCTGAGGCCCTCGGGACCTCAAAAAAAAAGCACAAACATGATCTATTCCCTTATTCAAACTTGCTCAAATCATCAAAACGCCATCGTTAACATCAAAATCCTCAATTTTCATCAAATCAAAGCCTAAGTTTCTTAAAAACTTCCGAATTGCACATTCGATTAAAAACCCGACCTAAACATCTCCGAATGACCTGAAACTTTGCACGCATATCCAAAATCACCTAATAGAGCTACTGCAACTCTCGGAATTCCATTCCGACCCTCAGATCAAAATCTCACCTATCAACCGGAATCTGCCAAAATTCAAACTTCGCCAATTCAAGCCTAATTCTACACCGAACCTCCAAATTCAATTCCGATCGCACTCCTAAGTCACAAATCATCCCCCGAAGCTAACCAAATCACCGGAATTTACATCCGAGCCTTCTAACTATATAGTCAACTTCCGGTTAACTTTTTCAAAACAAGCTTCCTTCAAAGAGACTATGTGCCTCATTTCTAACTAAAACCAATTCAATTCTATCCGATCAACTCAAATACTGATATTGAAACATAGAACAACATAATATGGGGGAAATGGAACAGTAACTCACGTGACAACGGGCCGGGTCGTCACATTTTCTTTAGCTTTTGATAGTTTTGATAGCTAACTGCTTTCCCAGCTAACATAGTTGTTGGTTCACTTCCTTCTCCAATCATAGAAGAATTCTCAACTAATCTTTCACTCTATTTTCAACAAGCATTGAATATGCCTTGTTTATACTTGGTGTAGGGCTAGTCATTAAAATATGACTTCTAGCTTATTCATAGCTTTCATTTAATCCCATCAGTAATTGTAGAAACTTTAGTTTTTCCATGAATTCTATTAACCTTTTCGAGTTAGCACATTCACAAGGCGGTGGAACCATGTTATCAAACTCATCCCATATTTTCTGAAGTTTTGAGTAATACATTGACACAATGTCATTTTCATGTGTAATTGTTGCTATTGCTTTGTGCAATTGATACACTCGTGAAGTATAAAATTTATCAAATATTTCTCTCAGATCTTCCCATAACACCCTAACATTCTTCGCATATACTATCCCTGTTATCAAATCCCTCGACACTGAGCTCATAATCCACCTTAAAATTACTACGTTACATAGATCCCACTGGTAACCTAGCTCTGTATCAAACCACCTTCCCCTTTTTAGAGTTCCGTCGACTAATCCTGTCTTATTTTTTCCAAGCAGTTGGATTTCTATCGCTCGACTCCAGGTGGTATAATCCTCTGAGCCGGTCAATTAAATCGTTATTATCGGAGCTCCATTTGTGTCTGAAGGATGAAGGAATAATGGATGATTGTGATCCAAATATGTTTTCTCCATTGTTGAAGTTCTCAGTTCTGCAACTCAATTGAAAAACGAAAGGAGTAATTGAAGAAAAGTCTTCTCAGAATCTACAAAATTAACTCGCAAATGCAGTTGATTGCTCTGATACCATGTGAAGATTTGAGCTTAAATTGAAACTGCCATTAAAGGCGAAAGAGCAGAGAAAAGAGCTTTTGAGAGAGAAGGAATATTCTGTATAAAATGTGTAAAACAGAAGACTTTACATCTCAGCTGCATATATATACAGTAAAACTAACTCTAACTATTTCTTATGACAATTGTGATCTTGCTGTCAAACTAACTACCAATAACAGACTTAATTAAGAATAACAATAACTTTTTTTTCTTCTACATAATTCAAGTCACGTGACTGCTATTTCCACGTGCCCTTTTACGATTATAATTTAAGAAAATGACCTTTTTAGATTTTTTTATGTGCAAAAGACAGATGTCTCATGTGTAAAAATAAATTTTCCATGTATAAAAAAAAGAGGTAGGGTCATAAAACTAAAAATAAATTTATAAAGAGCCAAAAACCTAATTGACTCATAAGAGGAATTAAGTGGGTTATCCCGATATAAAATTTGGGACGACTATCTTGTATGTGGTTGATGGTATTAACTAAACCTAGTATAATTTAATAACAGTGGGTTAAGGTACACACTATCTTTTCCAAATCTCATTTATAGGAATATACTGGGTTTATTTTTGTTATTGTATAATATCACAATCATGATATCATCTATCCCATATAGAAGGTGGATTAATTTATCCCGAACATAATCCTGATTATAATTCTAGAATAGTCTGATTTTTAAACTAAACGACTGCTACAATTTAGTTTAGACATATTGAGGAAAGGTAATTCCCACTTGCAAAAATTAGTTTTCCTTATAAACAGATTGACAGAAAAAAAGTTTTGAGTCAAGTTCTATATTGAATTCCACTCTGAGAGAATTTGTTTCCTTCTATCTTTCAATTTTGGATTAACTCGGTTGTAGTTTTTTTTCCCTAACGCCGTATCTTGCAAATTGAAAATAGAGAAAAGAGTATTTGTTTGATGACTGTGGTGGGTAAACTAATAGCCCGTTTGGCCAAACTTCTAAAATCTGCTTATTTTCTTAAAATTATTTTTTTAAAAAAGTATTTTTAGTGAGAAGCATTTTGTGTTTGGCTAATTAATTTGAAAAGCACATTTAAACGGTAATTAGTGTTTGGTCAAGCTTTTGAAAACTGCTTCTAAATGTATTTTTCTCAAAAGTACTTTTAGAGAAAAGCTATTTTTTTCTGCTTCTCATCAAAAGTACTTTTTTTCTTTCAAAAAGTTTGGCCAAACACCTCAATTTTTGGCCAAAAAAAAAAATACTTTTAGCCCAAAAAAAGTTTGCCAAACAGGTTATAATTCTCGTTGAAAACCTCGCCAGTAATGTGGAGCATAAGCAACAAATACGATACGGGAATTACTAAGCACAATCATTATGATTATTTAAGAATTGTGCATTTCAAGATCAAATCGAAATAGAAATCTCAGTAAAAATACAGATTTGTTATGAAATAAAAGCATTTTAGTAAAACATGAACAAGAAATAAAAGCAATTTAGTAAAACATGAACAAGAAATAGAGATAGAGGGAAGGAAGAGATTTTCTTCTTCAATTGTGTGTATTTTTCCATTGCAATTACATAGCCTTTTATAGGCATATAAAGTAAAGATGATTGACATAAAATAGGAGATTTAATCTTTAAGCTATTCACAATATGAGCATCAAATGTAGCATCCCATGTAACATTCAATGTACAAATTATTCATAACACTTCCCCTTGGATGTCCATGTAAGGTAACGTGCCTCGTTAAGAACTTACAAAAAAAAATATTGGGATGTACATAGTTATTTATAATATGCATTGCTTGCTGCCTCATTAAAAACCTTACCAGGAAAACCCAGTGGGACAAAACCTTGGTTAAGGAAAAGAGTGCAGCGTGTAGTTACTCCTCCTGAAGAAAAATCACTTAATGTCTTGAAGACGACGCGTTCCAATCTTATATATCAGCTTTTCAAATATTGAGGTTGGTAATGCCTTAGTGAACAGATCATTCAAATTATCACTTGAACGGACTTGTTGTACATCTATTTCATCATTCTTCTGAAGATCATGAGTGAAAAAGAATTTCAGTGAAATGTGTTATGTTCTATCTTCTTTGATATATCCTCCTTTCAATTGAGCTACGCATGCAGTATTGTCTTTATACAATATTGTTAGAATATTCTCTTTCGAAGAAAGACCACATGTTTGCTGAATGTGTTGAGTTATCGATCTCAACCAAACGCATTCTCGACTTGCTTCGTGAATGGCTATTATCTCTGCATGATTTGAAGTAGCAACCATAATTTATTTTGTCGAACGCTATGATATGACTGTACCTCCACTTGTAAATAAATAGCCTGTCTGAGATCAATCTTTGTGTGGATCAGACAAATATCCTACATCTGCATAAGCAATCAATAATGACTTGGATTCATTTGAATAAAATAAACCCATATTAATGGTCCCTTGGAAGTATCTGAATATATATTTAATACAATTCTAGTGTCTTTGTGTTGGCAAAGAACTAAATCTTGCCAATAAGCTTACTGAGAAAGCTATATCTGGTCGGGAATTATTGGCAAGATACATTAATGCCCCAATTGCACTAACATATAGTACTTCGGCATCAAGAAGTTCTTCATCATTTTCATGAGGTCGGAATGGATCTTTCTTTATATCAAGTGGTCTCACAACTATCGGGGTACTCAATGGATGTGCTTTATCCATATAGAATCGCTTTAAAATCTTTTCGGTGTATGTTGATTGATGGGCAAATATTCCATCTTTCATATACTCAATTTGTAGACCAAGATAATATTTTGTCTTTCCAAGATCTTTCATTTCAAATTCTTTCTTCAAACAGTATACTATTTTTTGGAAGCTCCACAGGAGTTCCAATGATATTTAAATCATCAACATACACGACGATTATAACAAATTCAGATCTAGACCTTTTTATAAAGACACAATGACAAATTGGATCATTCTTGAACTCTTCTTTCAACAAGTACTCTCTCGGGCGATTATACTACATACGCCCTGATTGTTTCAATCCATATAAGAATTTTTGAAGCCTTATTTAATAAATTTCTTGAAAATTTTAATATGCTTCAGAACAATTTAAATCCTTCAATGATTTCTATTATATGCATATCAAGTTTTTCATGTATTGCCAGATTAAAATCTTAAATGACTACATCCACCACAAGAGCACATGTCTCTATATAATCATGTCTCTATATAATCAATGCTAGGATATTTACAAATATTCTTGTGACACAAGTCGTCTTTGTGTCTATTGACTTGACCTTTTTCGCACAAGAACACATTTACCTTCACTGGATTTATACTTTCAGGTGTTGGGACTCCGTCCAACTTTATATTTTTCAAGTGAAGTCAATTTTTATTGCGTATTTTTCATTTGGCCAATCATTTATCTGTCCAAATTTCATGACAGATTTGAGCTCAAGATCCTCGTCAATATTAATAATATTGAGCGCTACATTATGTTAACAATATCGTTGATGATCATTTTATATCGGTTCAATTATTACACAATAAAGACATAACTTATTGAGATCTCTTTATCTCATTATTATAAGGTACCTGAGCCTCTCACATGAGGTCTTACGAAGTGTTATGTCGTGGTGCTCTTCTAGAGCACTTGCCTTCTTATTATGACCATCTTGAACATTTGCCCCTCTCCTTTTTCAAGGAGTTTTATCTTTTTGTTACGCTTCATGCGTGCCAGATACCATGTCCCTCATGGACTTTATTCTATTTGGACCATTAGCAGTTGAAATATGACATTTAGTTTTGGGTCAGCAAATGCGTCTGGCAATAATTTGTAAATGAATTATCACTTGAACTTCAAGTTCATATTTTCTTGTACGAGGATCTATATGTATTCAAAATAATTTATTTCAAGTATCACTTTCTCAGCTGTCCATTTTCTTCCCCTAATGTTGGGATTACCAACACATTTCTCAACCTTCTTTGGGAACTCATCTTTGTGCATTGTGGTGGCATAATTAAATCATATAGCACATCCATATTTCTATATAAAAATTATTTAGTTCCTGACCCAGAACCGATTGTGATAGGGAGAAATTTTTATAACTTGGCTAGATGCGTACAAGTGCTGCTGTATATTAAATAATACATCTCATACCAAATTTCATTTTTGAGAGTTTTGTTCTCATAATCAATGATTTAGCTATAATTGGAGGCATACAATTTCTGCTAAACCAACTTGGATTTAAACCAGTATTATCAAGATAAATCATCATAATTTATAATTTGGAAATGTGCTCTAATAATTTGAGCATGCAGTCTTGCAAAAGCCAAACTGCAGGTTGATAACAAATGCACATGTGTCCATAGAATAGATGCATCTATTAAAATCATATAATAGTAAACGGTCCACATGGCAGGTGACTGGGCCCATATATTTATCACGTTTTATTTGTTCTAGAAATCAAGGGATTCAATCCTAACCTTAACTGGTATCATGAGAATAAGCAACACAAGAGAATTCTTGAAGAATCTTTTATTATTCAATATATGCCAATGTAATTCTCAATTAAGTTTTCGCATCATAACTGAACCGGGATGGCCAGCCAGTGATGCCAACTAATATTTGTTTCAGTAAACCTCTAGTTTATTTGTGGCTTGTGATTCTATCATCTTGCTTATACTTGTGTAGTATAAATAGAAGATAAATCGGGTAACCTTTTATATTTATCCGGTATGATTATAGTAATATAAAATATATTCAATCTTCATTTCATTTGTAGTCTCAATATGACAACCACTTTGGCTGATATATTTGAAACTCAAAGTTTATTTTGAGATTTACTACAATATCAATATAATAAATAATTTCATCCGAGTAGTAACAAAGCTCTTCCAAAGCTCTTAATTAATTTTGTACTACAAGATCTTTTATCACACCATCTATATGGTGAATGTCTCATTTATGGAGAAAATCATATCATAATTATCATGGTCAAACTCATCATAAGCAAAATTATTTCTTGCTTTAATTTTGCCTTTAATAACTTTTATAAGGCACGGCAAAATATTTTTAGCATTTCACATGTAAGCGACGAATGACATATTCATGTAACCACACAATAATATTTATTATCTTTATTTCACTCAAACCTCCCTTAGAGGTGAGTTGTGTGATATTCATCCAATCATGCATTACATGTCTTTATTCATTACTTTTATCACATATTGCCACATTCACCATCATGAATTAGTATGCATTCTCAATATTTATCACAAGTCACATTCTCTTCCAAGAATGGAGTATAATCATAGCGATGTGCTTTATTATTATTATATTTTTTTATGATATATTTTAAAAACCATTATTGTTCTCCTTTTATAATTACCATAATGATGACTTTTATTATTTTTTTCATTTGTCACAACAATATTCATTCGTCAACCACTTGTCTCTATTTAGACTTATTATGCCAGTGTCACGACCCAGATTTTCCACCATCGGGAGTCGTGATGGCACCTACTAACGAAGCTAGGCCAGCCAAACTTTAAACATTCTCCGATAATCCCAACAATATAAGTAAACAGAATCAATTAAACAAGTGCAGAAGACTTTAAACTTACTAAAAATGAAACTAAAAATTACGGAAGTTTGAAACATATCTCTACCCAGAACCTGGTGTCACTAGCTCACGAACTTCTAAGATTCACTAAATACAATCGACTGAAAGAAATCATAACAGTCTGTTTCGATACAAGAATTAACAAACTGAATAAAGGTGGAAGAGACTCCGGGCCTGCGGACGTCAGCAAGGCTACCTCAAGAGTCCCTGGACTGAAGGTCTGCTCCCGATCTAGTACTGCTGCGGTTCGAAAGCTGCATCCTGATCTGTGCAAAAGAAATGCACAGAGTGTAGCATCAACACAACCGACCCCATGTGCTGGTAAGTGCCTGGCCTAACCCCAGCGAGGTAGTGACGAGGCTAGACAGGACCTACCATAAATAACTTTTACAGATATATGTGCAATAACAGGAAATACACTAATTTTAACAGTTAAAAGGGAGGGGAGAAGCATGCTGTGGGGGTACTACAGTCTAAATATAGAAATCAACGGTAAGGAAATGAAGCTGAACAATAACAACTGATAAGGAAAACATAGGAAGCTTCTACACACGAAAGCAAT
>MU777454.1:17550-56030 GCA_026770625.1 Nicotiana glauca
AAGAATCCACAATAGAGGGAAGCAAGAAAGAAACGTGAGGGTTTCTAAGTCTTTCCAAACGGGGGCTAAGATTGGGCATCGGGCAGATCTTAGTGTGGCATAAGAGCGACTTGTGTTCTTTGCCAAAGTGGGTTGTGATCGGATTGTGATCATAGCCAGATTCCTTTTATTATTTTGTAAATAATTCAAAGGTTGGGATTTTCTCGTACATGATTGTCTCATTGTCATTGCTGTCAAAATTCATCTAAGGCCAAGCTTGCCGAAAAATTGGCAAGGCTGAAGTCAAGTTGGGTCAAAACTTGGCTGCCACACGGAGCGCGTTTCGAAAAATTTTCCGCTGGGAAACGGCCCCGTGACAACTGGTATCAGAGCTGGCAAAGTTTAGTTCACTTTGTAAAATTGGTATCAAAGCTATTGAAGCGATAGACGTTAAGTTTTGCTTTGAGACCTGAAATCAAAGCAAGGCAAGTTCGTGGAAGTGGCAAGACGACCAGTGGCAGACATCGTATTGCAATTTGAGAACATGGTTGCTGGCATAAATGCGGAACTCCACCAAAGGGTGGAGCAGTTAGAAGCTCTTGAGGAAGGCGTCGATTCTTCTATTCTTACTAGAATGGCATGATTGGAAGCAGATTATGCAGCAAGGCATGAAGCTGCGCTGGCAGAAATAGCCATTGTGCGCAAAGAGAATGAAGAAATGCAGGGGCAAGTGGTTCAACTTCGAATGGCATTACTGAATATTGCCCCTAGAAGTGATGAACGTCCCAGAGTTAGAGTTCTGGAGCAAAAGTCTTATAGTGGTGTGAGAAGTGCCAAAGAACTAGAAAATTTCTTGTGGGATATGGAACAGTATTTCCAGGCTGCACGTGTACTAGACGATGAAAAGGTGACCATTACGCCTATGTATTTGACAACTGATGCAAAGGTGTTGTGGCATACACGAGTTGCAGAAGGGGAAAGTAAGTGTTGGACTGCCCAAGATCAGAACTTGGGAGATGTTGAAGAAGGAACTAAAATCTCAATTTCTTCCAACAAATTCGTCATGGATGGCGAGGGACGGACTGCGTCACTTGAAACAAAGTGGCACGGTGAGGGAGTATGTCAAGGAATTCTCATCCTTGATGCTAAATGTGGGTAATATGGATGAGGAAGACAAGCTGCATTACTTCATGAGCGGATTGAAGGGATGGGCACAACTAGAGTTGAGAAGGCAGAATGTGCAAAGCCTCTCTACTGCTATTGCGGCTGCTGACGCATTGGCTGACCTCAATTTGAGGCAAGATCCGGTTGAATCTTCGCATTTAAAGTCTGACAAAAGGAAGGAAAAGACGAGGGAATGGAAGAAAAATGGGAAAGGCCAAGCTCCCAAGGACAAATGGGGTGCCAAGAATGGAAGGCAGACGGAGACTTCCTATGGCAAAGAAAGAAGCAACAAATTCAATGGTTGTTTCACTTGTGGTGGACCGCATTTGAAGAGGGACCGTCCGGTGCAAGCAAAGGTGACCGCTATGCTGGCTGCCGAGAAGCAGGATCAAATGGCGGGTGCAAATGCCATTGTGGCAGGTGCTGAAGAAGCCAAAGTGGCGGTATTTGTGAACAACCCCTTGGGGCTTTTCAAATGGGACGAATCGATGATGACGTCGATTTCAAAGGGTGCTAGTGGTTTGTTAGACCCCTGGCTCTTGAAATCGGACGAGGCACGGCTTTGGCAAGGATTTAGCGTGATGGCCTGCTATATTGGCCTATGTGCAGACGAAAAATCATGCGGGACGATGCGGAAGGCATTGTCATATGGGCTGTCGGGAACAAGTATGGGCTAAGGTCTTTGGAATGATAAGATATGCTTGGCAATGACTTGGAGAAGGCGGCAAAGATGAATTGGGGCGGCATGGCACGGCATGCCCTCCAACGAAAATTAATTGGAGCGGCATGGCATGGCATGCGCGCCAATAATAGGCATGAGCACGACTGTTGAGAACAAGTATTGGCAAATGTCTTTGGAACGACAAGACATAACAAAGGCTTGAGAAAGCAGTGTGGCGGATGAAAGGCGGCATTGCAAAACATGCGCGCCAAGGACGAGGATACGGGCACTTCGGGTTGTGGCAGTTTCAAATGCAGACAAGGCAAGGCGGAGCGTGGGCAAGGCAAGCTGAAGGGCAGAAACATGTGCAAAAGCTATAAATAAATGTGTTGGATGTGTGCTTGAATGGGCAAGTACAATGGCAAAGTGAGCTGGAGCACTTTCTGAAAGCTGGTAGTGCTGGAATGGACCCGCTTGGTGGAAATCTAATGCTGGACAGGACCATTTCGTGGGACAATGATCAAGAAAATAGGGGATAGTGCTTCAGGCATTATGTTTAGTGCATCTAGCACTATTGTTTAGTGTTGTTTGTTTATGTAAAGTGTTTTGCCCCTTTGTAAAGTTGTTTCCCCCTTGTAAAACGCCCCTTGTAGTTGTCCAAATGACTGAAGCTGCTAGACAACAATGTCTTTGTGCTGTCAAGTACCAAAGGCAGCCTATGTTCTATAAATAGGTGCCTTGGCCTTAGTTAGTAGTATCCACAAATGAGTGTATCACAGTTGGGGGGGGGGGGGTAAGAACATTGTAAAGAGAGACGGGAGAAGAATCCACAATAGAGGGAAGCAAGAAAGAAACGTGAGGGTTTCTAAGTCTTTCCAAACGGGGGCTAAGATTGGGCATTGGGTAGATCTTAGTGTGGCATAAGAGCGACTTGTGTTCTTTGCCAATGTGAGGTTGTGATCGGATTGTGATCATAGCCAGATTCCTTTTATTATTTTGTAAATAACACAAGGTTGGGATTTTCACTATCAGAGGGCTGAGTGGGCAAGCCACTAAGCCAAAGCAGTGGGCTGCTGAGTGCAAGAGTTAAAATCCTGTAATTGGGCAATGTGGGGCCACGAACCCACTATGCTTGGACAGCAATTGAGGGTTCCTATGAAGAGGACAAAGTGGGTTGTCTATAAATTGGCAGACCCTTTGTGCAGAGAAGGCATCAGTTGGTCAGTTGATTAGCAGATCCGAGAGGAGATCAGGAGGATCTCAAATGTTATACACTACCCATAGCTTCACTATCTCAAATATATAATTTACTCCTAATTTCATGCTCAAATTCGTGGTAAAATCCAATTTATCAAGTTTCTAGGTTTTCTTCCAAAAATCCCAATTTTCCCCACAATTTTTATGCCTAATTCCATGATATAATCCTGTATTTAACTTGGAAATGAGTAGGGGTAACTTACCTTAACATAGATGATGAAATCCCCCTTTGAAGCTCTCCAAAAATCGCCCTAAGCCATGAGAAAATGAGAGAAATGAACTCAAATCAAGATTTAAAACAACCTTTCTGCCTCCAGGTGTTTCCGCACCTGCGGTCCATTGACCGCTTCTGCGGTTCCGTAGGTGCGATCCAAATGCCGCTTTTGCGGTTCCCCTGGACCACCTCCCTTTTCACTTCTGCGACGCACCTTCCGCAGATGCGGTTCCACTTCTGCGGAACTTTTACCGCATCTGCGGTCCTCTCCATAATGCCATCTTCTGCTTCTACGACTTCTTTTTCACAAATGCGGTCCCGCTTCTGTGGAACCTTGAACGCATCTGTAGTCCCAGCCTAGCCTCTCCAAACTACTTCTGTGATAAGCCCACCACTTCTGCAGGGCCGCTTCTACGGTCCCATTTCTGCAGAAGCGGAAATACTAGCAACCAGCAAACTCTAGCCTTCCCAAAATTCCATTTTCAATCCGTTAACCACCCGGAATCCACCCGAGGCCCCCGGGACCTCAACCAAACCTACCAACCAATCCCAAAACACGTTACGGACTTATTCTAGGCCTCAAATCATATCAAACAATGCTAAAACCATGAATTACACCCCGATTCAAGCTTTATAAACTTTGAACTTTCCAACTTCTTCTTCCGATGTTTAAACCTATTAACTCACGTCCGATTGACCTCAAATTTTGCACACAAGTCATATTTGACATTACGGACCTAGTCCAACTTTCGGAGTCCTATTCTGACCTCTATATCAAAAAGTCCACTTCCGGTCAAACTTCTCAAAAACCTTCAAATTTCTATCTTTAACCAAATGGATTCAGAATAACCTACGGACCTCCGAATTCACTTCCGATCGCACTCCCAACTCTAGAATCACCATACGGAGCTATTCCCAGTCTCGAAATTCCAAAGGACATCGATAACACTAAAATGCACTTCAAACCAAACTTATGAAATTTCTTCCAAAATGCCAACTTCCACAATAGGCGCCAAAACGCTCCCGGGTCATCAAAAACCCGATCCGGGCATACGCCCAAATACGAATTATCATACAAACTTGCTGGAACCTTCAGATCTTGATTCTGAGGTTGTTTACTCAAAATTCCAATCTTAGCCATTTTCTCCAACTTAAGGCTTCTGAAATGAGAATTTTCATTTAAATTTAGCTCCGATCTTCCTGAATTTCAATTCCGACCAGGCGTACAAGTCACAATACCTAAAATGAAGCTGCTCATGGCCTCAGACTACTGAACGACGTGCTAGGGCTGAAAACAACCGGTCGAGTCGTTACATTTACTTCATTTTGTTTGGATTGTTTATTAGTGAATTGTTATATTTCAATCCTTTTGTTGCAGAAATATAGTGTTAGATTTTAAACAACTTTTTGCCTTTTGAAAACTTATTTAATGTAATATTTAGTTAGTTTTTCTCAACTTCTCTAACTTTTAGTGAGTCTAGTGTGCATTGGCTTAGCCTTAGAAAGTCTTTACTGGGAGTTGTTATTGTATTTAGCTTCTTGTGACGACTCGACCCGTCGTCTCAGGAGTTACCGCCCCGTTTCCCCCATTTTATGCATCTTCATGTTTCATTATCAGTATTTGGTGTGTTAGAGTTGATTTGGATCGGTTTTGGTAGAAAATGAGACACTTAGTCTCTTTAAGGAAGGCTTGTTTTGGAAAAGTCAACCGGATGTTGACTATTGAGTTAGAGGATTTGGATGCGATTTCCGGTGTTTCGGTTAGCTTCGGGGAATGAGTTGTGACTTAGGAGTGTGATCGGAATTTATTTTGGAGGTCCGGTGTAGAACTAGGCTTGAATTGGCGAAGTTAGCATTTTAGCGGTTTCTGGTTGATTGGTGAGATTCTTATTCGAGGGTCGGAATGGAATTCCGAGAGCTTCTATAGATTTGTTAGGTGATTTTGGATGTGTGTGCAAAATTTCAGGTTATTCGGATGTGTTTTGGTTAGGTTTTTGATCGAATGCGTGTTTCCGAAGTTTTTGAAGAACTTAGGCTTGAATTCGATGTAATTTGATTATTTTGGTGTTAGTTGAGGTGTTTTGATGATTGGAGCAAGTTTGAATAATGTTATTGGATGTGTTGGTACTTTTGGTTGAGGCCCCGGGGGCCTCGGGGTGATTTCGGATGGTCATCGGGATGAATTTTTGGACTTGTGAGAATTTTGAGTTGCTGGTATTTGGTATTTCCACATCTGCGGAAAAAGGGGCCGTATACGCGGTTCCGCAGATGCGAAGACCTGGCCGCAGGTGCGAGATCTTGAGGAGTTGGCTTTTTCCGCAGGTGCGGGCCTAGAACTGCATCGGCGATGCCGCAGATGTGGTAGTGGAATCGCAGAAGCAAAGTCAGGGGGCATGGTAATTTCTGCAAAAGCGGACGTGGTGCGCAGAAGCGGTGGCCGCATATGCGGACACCTAACCGCAGAAGTGGTCCTAGGCGAAATTGAAGGTTCCGCAGAAGCGGAAGAATAACCGCAAAAGCGGTAACCGCAGAAGCGGTGAAGCTATCGCAGAAGCAAAAATGAGGCCTGGGCAGAAGGGTTTAAAATAACATTTCATCCGCGAACCCAAACCCATTTTCCTCCATTTTTTGAGCATTTTGGGAGCTACTTGGGAGAATTTGAAGAAGGATTCGAAAGAGATTAATCGGAGGTAAGTTTTATGAGTTAAACACACGATTATATTGTGGAATTATCCTTGAAATTCTTGAGAATTTGGCTAAATTGGAAGAAACTATGGCTTGGGATTTTAAGACTTTAAATTGGAATTTGAGGGGCCATTTGTGGCCCGAATTGAGATTTTTTGGTATGTATAGACTCGTGGCGAGATAAGGAATCCGATGATGTTAATTTTTTGATTTTTCGAGAAGTGGGCCCAGGGCTCGATTTTTGCAAATTTCGGATTCTTGCTATTTTTCTATTATTTTCGATTGGGTGTTGTCCCATTGGCATATTGTGATGTATTCGTTCTAATTTTGGTTAGATTCGACGCGCGTGAAGGCCGATTTGAGGGGCAAAGGCGTCGCGAGCTAGAGATTTTGCCGGTTCGAGGTGAGTACAATTGTAAATGACAGTCTGAGGGTTTGAAACCCCGGATTTGCACATCACAGTGCTGTATTGAGGTGACTTGCACGCCAGATAGGGAGCGTGGCGTAGAGCACTGTTGGGGATTGTGACTTGGTCCGTCCCGATTAATGAAATTATTGCGTATTTGACTGAAACTACTTGTTATCATCATAATTTGGACTGATTGCCATATTTGGGGCTTTGTGCCAATTATTTGAATCCTACAGGGATTGATACCACTGTTTTCGCATTATTTTTGCATATTATTTGATCTCGGTCCAAGGTTTTAAATACTGTTTCGCAAACTCAGTCGTCTTTCTAAGATTTGAAAATTTAAACAATATTTTATTGATGTTTTGAGCTGAGGACTATTATTTTAATATTGCCCAAGGGGCTTATGTGCATTTCTGGACTGAGCATGGATCGGGCTGCATGCCGCAGCAGTGTTATATTGATATTGAGGCCGAGAGCCTGGTTGATTACATTGATCTTGAGGCAGAGAGCGTGGATGATTATATTGATATTGAGGCCGAGAGCCTTGTTGATGCCACGAGATGGCTTGATATTGCACTTGGGCTGTAGGAGCCCCTTCGGAGTCTGTACACACCCCCAGTGAACGTCGTCGACGATAAATAAATGGATGGCTCGGGCTGCACGCCGTAGTGGGTACCAGAGTGTACCGTCATATGCATTGCATTGCACTCATGCATTTGTTCTTATTTGTATTATTTGTCATAATATTTCTGCACTCTTGTTTCATTGGCTTTTATGCTACTTCTTGCAAAATTACCTGATACCCTAGCGTTATCTATTAACGGAGTGTTGTGCTCGAGAGGCTGACTTTTGTGCTTGCTTGCACTAATTGTTTTGCATTCATTTGCTTAACTGCTGGAAAAAGGCATTTTCAAAAGAGGTTTTAAACTGAGCTAAGATATTTCTAAAGGGTTTTACAGCTTCACTACTTTCTCCCAAAGGACTTTTCACTGCTCCTATATAGCATGATGGTTTGCTTTACGTGATTTCTTACTGCTCAGTTGTTATTTACTCTTATTACTCACTGAGTTGGAGTACTCACTTTACTCCCTGCACCTCACGTGCAGATGCAGGTATTTGTGCACCCGATAGCGGGTTCTAGCTGATCAGGGGCAGAGTTATAGGAGTAGCGAGGTGACTGCCTGCATTCGCAGCACCATTGTTCTCTCTTTAGGTTCATTATTCCGGCCTTGCATATTTTGGGTCTTGTAGTTGTATTTATACTCTGATAGATGCTCGTGACTTGTGACACCCCGGTCAAGCTGTGTTGGGCTATAAATTTTGTTAATTAATATCATTAGGTCGTATCTTGCTATTCATTTATGTTTAACTACTTTGAAAGAGACGAATTAGGTTAGTTGGCTGGCCTTGTCTTCACGAAAGGCGCCATCACGACTAGTGCAGGGTTTTGAGTCGTGACATGTTGGTATCAGAGCCTAGGTTACTAGGTCTCACGAGTTATGAGCAGGTTTAGTAGAGTCTCGTGGATCAGTATGGAGACATCTGTATTTATCCTCGAGAGGCTGCAGAACTTTTAGGAAAACTTCACATTCTTGAATTCTTATAGTACATTCTTGATTCAGCTTGAAAATAAACTCTTTAAATTCCTTCCATGCATTTGTATGCACGCATGAGCGCTCAGTATCAGATATGTCTTGATGGCTTGTGATTCCCCGATCAAGGGGCAAGATGTAATCTCTGTGAGTTTGATGTTGGGCCAGTCTGAAGGACTTGAGGCCGAATCTTTGCCTATGGCTTGAGAGCCAAAGTGCTGATTGTGTGAGCGAGTGTTTTGAACTTATATGTTCGGTATTGTCCCTATTAGCCGGAAGGGGGGTTGGATATCCATGTGATGAGTATGTTAGCACTGCGAGATGTATCTATATGACCTGGTAGTGACGAAGAAGTCTGCTGGATAATAGATGAGCTATTAAGTGTTTGATTTCCATTGTGACTTGATGTGTAGCCCCGAGTTATGGGCATGCGAAGAATCTTTTCATGTCTCCTAGTTAGGAGTGAAGTAAATTTCATGTTGCGGTATGAGTCCAGACTCAGGCAGATCAAGTGATTGCGTAATTCTTGTAGTGGTGGAAGGTATACAGAAATGGTAGTTGGAGGCAAAGCAGGTGGGTCATCTCCTGCGGAGTGTTCTAAAGTTGTGTGACCCTTATGTTATCTATTAGAAGATCTCATTTACAAGTGAAGAAAATGTGTTGACATCTAAATTGGATCGCTTAGAGAGTGGGCTTAACTGTTGTATGAGTGAATGCGAGATTTGTAGAAGAGTTAAAAATTCTAGATGATTTGTGTTTCCACGAGCTTATGAAGGGTTGAGTTTAATCTCACTATGGTATTAAGGCAGCAATGGAGTATGTGCGTTCTGAGTTGTTGGGAGTGTTTTGATCTATGGCTTCGAGCCAAGTTAGGAAGTTGCTATCGATTAGCTAATTGTACGGTCATGTGCTATGTTGATTCTGGTTTGAGGCATGCTGGCGAATCAGTTCTAGTTGTGGAAATTGAACCGAGGATGACAAGAGTGAAGCAAAATTTTGACAAAGATTATATGGTGCTTCGTAGATGTGTGAGAATCACAGGTGTCTTAAGGTTGTGTATGTGGTTAGAGACTGTGTTTTCACTGGAAAATGTCAAGACTTGTGGTATTTTTATGTTAGTTATGGGATCCTATGTATCGGTATCTGGAAAGTAAAGGTAACGAATTTAGATTCGTGGGAAGTCCTTCAAAGTTAAGTATTCTGGAATGTGGTGTTTCTGGGAACACTGGAGAGAGTACTCAGTGGCCTATGGGTCTTAGACAGTGTGGTCTTATGCTTGGGTCTCGTGTGGTAAGCCCAGGTTGAGGCATTGTGGTGCTACAGCAAGAGGGAATATCAAGTTGATGATGAATTAGAATGGGAAATTAGATAGATGGAATAGCTTGATAGTAGACTGAATCGGTATGGTAAGGATATGATTAATTCTTCGTACGTGTTTGAGGTAATGAGCCCTTACAAGTATTTTGCAGCAATGCTCTTGGGTTTTGATGGCTTGCTTAGCTTGGTCGAGTTAGAAGGGTTCCTTCCTAGCAGTTTAATTTATGCAAATGGAATTGAGAGAGTTCTTGTTGATTTCTACCGTGGTTGAAGAGGTGCATTTTCTACGGATATGAGAGACATGGAATGTGTAGTGATTTTTCTTCTAGATGGGATCAATGGAAGTCCTTGACTAGTTGGGTACGTAGATTTCTGTGGCTCGGAAGGGAGATAAAAGTTTTCATGTTATCCTTTGATGGTATGGTATATGCGGTATGTTGTAGAGGACCGAGATCGGCGTGTGCTAGGTTACAGCACAATTCTGAAAGGAAGTTCATAAAACTCTTAAGCAACGGGTAGCCTCAGATAATCAAAGAGAATGGTACTGCTAATTGGAAGTGATTTGACGAGAGTATACGTCTCAGAAAAAGGTAATGTGATTAAACTGATGATACTTCGGTAGTCTTGCGACGCTTTCTTGTTAGATCGACTGCTGATATCTAAGTTTGTTTGATGGCACAGGGGAATTTTAGAATATCTTTCGTGGAACGATTGGGTACTTGAGGTGTGATATGTATTCATACGGTGGAATTTGGGATCAGTTATGGTGGTTCGTGTGCTATATGGAGTTGGAGACTGGAAGTTCTCATGTACAGACTATGTAGTGGTTGTGTATCGTGTGTATCGGCATCGTTTAGCGGCTATTGGGATTTGGAGGCCCGAGTGGATATTTCTTTGCTTGGTATATTAGATTTTGGATATGATGTTGGGGTATAGACTGGCTGTCTCAGTGTTGGGGTATTCTAGACTATTACGCTATGGGCTATGCTGGATAATGCCACGGGTTGAGTGGCGAGATGCGTCGGATTAACCCCGCCATTGAACCTTCACTGAAGCTATGTTCTTTGACCTCAACTTTCTGATATGCCTGTCCAATATAGCCACTGGCTCCTCAACATAGGATAGATCCTTGTCCAATTGGACTGAACTAAAATCCAACACGTGTGATGGGTCACCGTGATACCTCCGGAGCATCGAAACATGAAATACCGGATGAACTCCGGCCAAACTGGGAGGTAAGGCAAGCTCATATGAAACCTCCCCAACTCGCCTCAAGATCTCAAAAGGGCCAATAAACCTCGGACTCAACTTTCCTTTCTTCACAAACCTCATGATGCCTTTCATAGGCAAAACCCAAAGTAGAACCCGCTCACCAACCATATATGAAACATCACGAACCTTCCTATCTGCGTAGCTCTTCTGTCTGGACTGGGCTATACGGAGTCTATCCTGAATCATCTTAACCTTCTCCAATGCATCCTGAACCAACTCTATGCCCAATAGCCTAGCCTCACCCGGCTCAAACCAACCCACCGGAGATCTACACCTCCTACCATATAAAGCCTCATACGGCGCCATCTGAATGCTGGACTAATAACTGTTGTTGTAAGAAAACTCCGCCAATGGCAAGAAAAGATCCCAAGACCCTCCAAACACAATCATACATCCACAGAGCATATCCTCAAGAATCTAAATAGTGCACTCGGATTGTCCGTCCGTCTGGGGTGAAATAATGTGCTCAACTCCACCCGAGTGCCTAAATCCTGCTGCACGGCTCTCTAGAACCGCGATGTAAACTGAGTACCTCTGTCCGAAATGATAGAAACTGGAATACCATGCAGACGGATGATCTCCCAGATATAAATCTCTGCCAACTGCTCCGATGAATAAGTGGTACACATAGGAATGAAATGAGCGGACTTAATCAGCCGATCTACAATAACCCAAATGGCATCAAACTTCTTCAAGGTCCATTGGAGTCCAGATACAAAGTCCACTCCGGAATATCTATTTGCTGAAGTAACCCACCCGGGCGCTGGTGTTCATACTTCACCTGCTGGCAGTTGGGCATCTAGACACATAACCAACTATATCTTTCTTCATCCGCCTCCACCAATAGTGCTGCCTCAAGTCCTGATACATCTTCGCGGCACCCGGATGGATGGAATGCCGCGATCTATGGGCCTCTTCTAGAATCAACTCTCGAAGACCATCAACACTGGGCACACAAATCCGGCCCTGCATCCTCAATACCCCGTCATCTCCGATAGTCACATCTCGGGCATCTCCATGCTGAACCTTGTCCTTAAGGATAAGCAAATGAGGGTCTTCATACTGCTGCTCCCTAATACGATCAAATAAGGAAGACCGGAAAACCACATAAGCTAGAACCCGACTAGGCTCCGAAAGATCCAATCTCACAAACTGGCTGGCTAAGGCCTGAACATCCATTGCCATAGGCCTCTCTGAAGCTGGTAAGTATGCCAAACTGCCCAAACTCTCTGCCCGGCGACTCAAGGCGTCGGCCACCACATTGGCCTTGCCCGGGTGATAAAGAATAGTGATATCATAATCCTTCAGCAACTCTAACCACCTCCTCTAACGCATATTTAGATCCTTTTGCTTGAGTAAGTGCTGCAAGCTCCGATGGTCGGTATAGATCTCACAAGGCACGCCGTACAAGTAATGACGCCAGATCTTCAAGGCATGAACAATGGCAGTTAACTCATGGTCGTGGACAGGGTAATTCTTTTCATGTATCTTCAACTGTCTGGACGCGTAGGCAATCAACCTACCATCCTGCATCCACACCGCTCCAAGGCCAACTCTCGAGGCGTCACAATAGACAGTATAAGACCCCGAACTGGTAGGCAACATCAAAATTGGGGCTGTAGTCAAAGCTGTCTTGAGCTTCTGAAAGGTCACCTTACACTCCTCTGTCCACTGAACAGGGGCACCCTTCTGGGTCAATCTAGAAATAGGGGCCGCAATCGATGAAAATCCCTCCAGGAAACAACAGTAGTAGCCCACCAAACCAAGGAAACTGCAAATCTCTGTAGCTGAGGATGGCCTGGGCCAACTTTGTACGGCCTCTATCTTCCTTGGATCCACCCGAATACCCTCACTCGAAATCACGTGGCCTAAGAATGCCACAAAACTCAACCAAAACTCACATTTTGAGAACTTTGCATATAACTTCTTTTCCGTTAAGGTCTGAAGCACGGTCCTCAGGTGCTGCTCATGATCTTCCCGACTCCGGGAATACACCAGAATATCATCAATAAAAACAATAACGAATGAGTCAAGATGTGGCCTAAACACATTGTGCATCAAATGCATGAAAGCTGCTGGGGCATTGGTCAGCCCGAATGACATAAAAAGGAACTCGTAATGACCATACCGAGTCCTGAAGGTAGTTTTCTGGATATTTGGCTCCCGAATCTTCAACTGATGGTAACCTAAGCGCAAGTCAATCTTAGAAAACACCTATGCGCCCTGAAGCTGGTCAAACAGATCATCAATACGAGGCAAAGGATAACGGTTCTTCACTGTAACCTTGTTCACTTGGCAATAATCAATACACATATGCATTGAACCACCCTTCTTCTTCACAAACAAAATAGGAGCACCCCACGGTGAAACATTGGGTCGAATAAAACCCTTACCAAGAAATTCCTGCAATTGATCCTTCAACTCCTTCAACTCAGGAGGAGCCATACGATACGGAGGAATGGAAATGGGCCGAGTAACCGGCAACAGATTAATGCCAAAATCAATGTCTCTATCAGGCGGCATGCCCGGAAGATCAGCTGGAAACACATCGGGATAATCCCATACCACTGGAACCGAATCAACAGAAGGGGTATCAGCACTGACATCTCTCACATAAGCTAAATACGCATCACACCCCTTCTCAACTGTGCGGTGAGCTTTAAGAAAAGAGATAACTCTACTGGGAGTGTGATCTAAAGTACCACTCCACTCAATACGCGGAATACCTGGCATAGCCAGCATCACGGTCTTGGCGTGACAATCAAGAATAACAAAATGGGGCAACAACCAGTCCATGCCCAAAATAATGTCAAAATCAAACATACCGAGTAACAATAAATCCGCTCTGGTCTCAAAACCACGAATAGTAACCAAACATGACCAATAAACGTGGTCCACAATAAGAGAATCCCCCACAGGAGTAGAAACATAAACGGGGGCACTCAAAGGATCCCGAGGCACACCCAAATGCGGAGCAAAGTAAGAAGACACATAATAATAAGTAGAGCCCGGATCGAATAGAATCGATGCCTTTCTGTGACAAATCACTATAATACCTGTAATGACGGAGTCGGAGGCAACCGCCTCGGTACGAGCAGGAATAGCATAATATCTAGCCCGGCCCTCTCTCAAGGGCGACGTCTATCTCCCCGACCTCTGCCCCTAGCCAACTGGGCAGGTGGGGTAGCAACTGGAGCTGTGATCATGGCTTGAGAACTCTGAGGAGCATGCTGTGGCTGAGCAGTCTGTGAAGATGCACCCTTACCAAGTCTGGGGCAGTCCCTAACCATGTGGCGTGTATCACCACACTCAAAACAAGCTCTGGGAGGACGCGGTGGCTTTGACTGGCTCGGGCCAGTCTGCTGGACTGACCTCTGAATGCACCCCGCGTAGGAGGCGCACTAGAAATTGGAGGTGCATAGTAAGGCTCCTGAGGTATAGGCGGAGCTAGAGCATTGCTGGCTGCTGGAAGAGCTGAATGAACGGGTCGACCCATATAACCCCTACCATGACGACCTGCTGCTGGGGTACGGGCACAAAAGTAGTGGCCCGACTCTCGAAACCTCTTGGCCTCCCTCTCCCCTCGCTCTTTAGTGAGCATACCCTCAATTCTCCTAGCAATGCTCACTACCTGCTGATAAGGAATGTCCATCTCCAACTCTCGAGCCATGCTAGATCTGATGGGTGGGATAAGACCCTCAATGAACCTGCAAACTCTCTCCCAAACTGTAGCAATCAAGGCCGGTGCATGTCTGGCCAATTTGGTATAGCGGATAGCATACTCCGAAACGGTCATAGCACCCTGCTGCAAATGCTCAAACTTTGCGCGCCATGCGTCCCTGAGACTCTGGGGGACAAACTCTCTCATAAACATATCCGAGAACTGGGTCTAAGTCAGTGAAGCAGCCTCGACTGGACTGTCTATCTCATAAGTGCGCCACCAATTATAGGCGGCTCCCCGAAGCTGAAAAGCAGTGAAAGAAACCCCGCTGGACTCCACTATGCCTATAGTGCGAAGAATACGGTGACACTCCTCTAGAAATCCCAAGGCTTCGTCTGATGCTAATCCACTGAATGCTGGGGGATCTTACTTCTTGAACCTCTCAAGTCTTCGCTGCTCGTCCTCTAAAGCAGCTGACGCATCCTCGGGCTGAACTGGCACGACAGGCGATGCAGGAATGATCTCGGGAGCCTGCTCAACCTGCACTCGCTGCTCAGGAGTGCGAATGGCGGGAGTTTGTGCTCCTCCCCCGTCCTAGGAGGTGGCTGCAGCAAGGGGAAGCAACCCTGCCTGAGCCAAGGTGGTGTACATACTCATGAACTGAGCCAAAGTCTCCTGGAGAGCTGGAGTAGTAGTGTCAGTAGTAGGCATGCCAGGTTCCTGGGCTCCGGCTGGATCTGCTGGTGGTGCCTTCGTGGCAGCTCGCGCTGGTGCTCTGGCTACACCACGTGCGCATCCTCGACCTCTCCCCGGCCCCAGCCTCTAACGACTGCAGGAGGGGGCGCGGGTGCCTGATCATCTCGAATAGCATGTGTCCTCACCATCTATGAGAGAATAGAAGACAGAAGTTTAGAATTGATGTCAAAAATATCGCACGACAAGGAATTCAAATGAAATGAAGATTTTTCCTAAACAGTTACATAGCCTCTCGTAGATAAGTATAGACGTCTCCGTACCGATCAGCGAGACTCTAATAAACCAGCCTGTGTTCCGTGACTCCTATGAACCTAGAGCTATGATACCAACTTGTCACTACCCCAGTTCACCCTCCATGAACATGTCGTGATGGCACCTAGTTTCTACAACTAGGTAAGCCTAACAATGCGAAAATTAATATAACTTGCGAAAACATTTAATTAAACTAAGCAAAACTAGAAGAAAACGGTATATAAGTGCCACTTGGCATATACAACTCAAAAATAAAATGCGGAAGTCTACAATCTCATCCCAAAACCCGGAAACTCACAGGAACCACAGGCTAATAGAAATGTAATATGCTGCTCTAACTCCAGAATGTCTAAACAACTGAAAGAAAAGGATAGATTAACTACTAAAGCTGGAACAGAATAGAGACTCCTGGTCTGCGGACGCGGCAGATATACCTCGAAGTCTCCGCTAGTTCTCTCCGCCTCGAGAATAGTACGCCTGAGTGGAGATACCTGGATCTGCACATGAAAAACATGCGCAGAAGTGACATGAGTACACCACAGCGGTACTCAGTAAATGTCAAGCCTAACCTCGGTTGGGCAGTGACGAGGAAGGTCAGGGCCCTACCGAGGTCAAACAACATAATATGAATTTAACAATATAAAAACTTACAGTAATAATGAGTACACCGGTGAGAATAGACAGGTTAAACAAGGAAATAACAGCTACACAAAGAACATAATAAACACGGAATATGTACAACTCAATACCAATGATAACAATGAGGATCTCCCAGGATACCGTCATGTAGTCCTTTTCTCAACTGTCAAGTGGATCTCCTGGGATACCGTCCCATAGTCCATCATATGTGTAAATCCGAAGGATCTCCCCAGATACCATCCCGTAGTCCAACTATCAATGTGCAGGGGGATCTATCGGGAATCTAACCTGCAGTCCCAAAGTAAAAGTGCAGGGGGATCTACCGGGAATCGAACCCGTAGTCCCAAAGTAAACAAACAAGGGGGGGAGCTACCGGAATCCCACATCTGTAATCCCAATGTAAATGCACAACCACAACCAGAAGATACTCAGAAATTAAGTACAAAAGACAAGCAACAGGTAGTACTAGCCTAGCATGCTTCACGTAGTACAGTTAAGGCAACTTCAACAATTAGGCAAGTTGAATCAACTAAACATGCTTTTCTAATCTAACACAGGTTATAATTGCAAGTAAAATAAGGCAAATATGAAGGAAAACTCAGTCTCAATATCTTAANTCGACTCCAAATGGCCCAAGTCTATTCAATTCAATTACATATCATAAATAACATCTCAAGCAACTGATTCTACTATTAAATTTAAAGATAAGACGCGAAATTAGGTAAAATAACCAAAATGTACCTCAAGCCAACGTCTCGGAATCGGATAATTATCACATTTTCAGAATCCTCGTACTCTCACGAGTCTAACCATATAAAAATCTCCCAAATCGGAGGTCAAACACCCACTCAAAACTCAATAGTTTGGTCTATGAAGTTTTACCCAATTTTTCCAAAGTTTTGATCCTCAATTCGAATTTTAATGATGGATTTAACTACATAATGATGAAATATAACTAGAAGGGATTAAAGAAACGTTACCCAATAATCTCCTCTTCAAAACCCTCTCAAAATTGCCCTATCCCGAGCTCAATTTGATTTTTCTAACTTTTGGAATTAAACCCTCGATTTCACTATTTTTGAATAGGGATTTCCGCTTTTGCGGACAAGGGACCACATCTACGGTCCCGCTTCTGTGGAACAAGAGCCACTTCTGCGGTTTTCACTAAAAGACCAGGGACCGTATCTGCGATAAAAGGGTCGCAGGTGTGAAATCGCATCTGCGGGGGAACTTCCGCTTCTGCGGAAACTAAGGAAACATTGGAGCCCGCATCTGAGATGCCTGAGCCGCTTCTGCGGCTTCGCTTCTGTGGTTTTTGAGGGAAAGGAGCAAAGCTGCTTCTGCGTCCATTTAGCCACTTCTGCGGTGCCACATTTGCGGTTCCCAAGCCGCAGATGCGAAAATACTAGGAGCAGCAATGGTTCAGCTGCTGCAACACTTCTCAATCTTCCTGTTAACCACCCGAAATCATCCCGAGGCCCCCGGGACCTCAACCAAAAGCACCAATAACACCTAATACCTCATTCAAACTTGTACCAATCCTTAAACCACCTAAAACAACGTCGGAAACTCGATTACTTCAAGGATTTGAGCCTAAGAACTTCCAATTTTATCAAAATACCCTTTCGATCAAAAACCCAACTAAAACACGTTCGAATGACCTGAAATTTTGTACACACGTCCCAAATGACATGAGAGAGCTACTACAACTTCCAGAATTCCATTCCGACCCTCGAAGCAAAAACTCACTATTGGACCGGAAACTTCAAAAATTCAAACTTCGGCATTTCAAGCCTAAATGAACTACGGACTTCCAAAATACATTCCGAACACGCTCCCAACCCCGACATAACCTAACGAAGCTAATGGAACCATCGAATTTCCATTCCGAGGTCGTATTCACACTGTTCCATCTATGGACCATTTTTCAACACTTAAGCTCTCATTTAGGGACTAAGTGTCCCAGAACTCTTCCAAACCCAACACTGAACATCCCGGCAAACCAAAATAGCAACAATGAACTTAGGGGAAGCAGTTAATAAGGGATCGGGGCATTAATTCTTAAGACGACCGGCCAAGTCGTCACATCCGATAACACATAGTAACTGAAATTGCACAACCCAATCCATCCCATAAACCATAGAATCACAATTTCGCTTCTGAAGCCATCAGTACGATCTAAACCTCACAACTATACTCTGAATAAGCTCGAACCAGCTGAAATAATCCATGCCTGCAACCTCCGGTGCAATTATCTAATATACCACATAACTCAAACACATGTAGCGATAACTTCCATTCACAGCAGATGTACACAACAACCGAATACCGGTAGAAAACCTCTTATCAACTAAAGTCTTATCCCAACACTTTCATATACTTCCAATGATAACTAAAACACGTGGTAAGCCATAACCATTTCTCAGGTTAACCATTCATGAAGCCACTTCTCCTTGGCAATGACCATAGCAATTTTCCGAGCCGAACCTTGATATTATCCTTCCAACATGCTGAAGTCGAATCCGTTCATATTCATTAATGATCTCAATGACCCCTCTAATCCAATACACCACTCTAGTGACATGACATATCAATATAGGTCTAAGCCACAACTTGCATAATACGCGCACCAATAAGCAATGGTCCGAACATACTCAAATCATGAAAATGACTCAAATGAAAGAGCTGTACCTCAAGCTCACCAGTACCATCACAACACAAGGCTGAGAACCCATCTCACATCATAGAAATAAAACACATGAATCTACCCCGAAAGGTCATATCTCCATGTAGCCTCGCTACAATGCGCGATCTTATCCAAACACTGCTCCATATGAAACACCTCAAGTCACTATGCTCAAAATTGACAGCCACGCACAATTTGATGTCTGGAGCCAAAGCAAGTCATTACACCCACGGTGAAAACAAATAGCATATACCACATAAACCCGATAGGGCATGATCGATACGCCATTCACCGAGCAACACCCAATTACTTTTCCCGCTCGACTACCACTATGAGACCCCAAATGAACTACACCATATGTGCCCATAACCAACAAATCACAACACCTCGCAATACAGAAAGGTAACTCATTGATCACAACATATTATTAATAAGCTCAATAACAGTCGAATCAACATATCCCTCAACAATACAATTCAGAGCCAACCAAGCCGACTCAAGTTAGAGAACGCATCCACATTGGCCTGCCAACGAACTCCTTATCAAGGACACCTGAAGCTGCTCCTTCCACTCCCATAACTCTGCCGGTGCCATACGATACGGTGCCCGACATCAAATCGATATCGAAATCAACAACCCTGCCCGGTGACATGTCGGCCACAAGAAGCACATTCGAAAAGTCCCTCACCACCGGAACTGAATCAATATGAGGAGCCTCAGCATTGACACTCATCACAAGAGCCCAAATAAGAAAGACAAATCCTTCACAGTCGTCCGCTGGGCCTTCGAAATATAAAAATCTCCAATAGGACATAATTTGTTGCACCTCGCCACTCAATCCGTGGCATTCCCGGCATGGACAACAGCACCGCCTTGGCACAATAGTCCAGAATGGCACAACACGAAGACAACCTGTCTGAACCCAATATCACTTTCAAATCCAACATACCAAGCATAAAAGGTCCGCTCAGGTCTCCAGACCCCGATAGTCACTAAACCACCGATACACGCGACTCACAACAACAATATAGCCTGAACATGAGAAATCCCAGTCTCCAACCCCATATAGCACACAAATCACCATACCCGATCCCAAATTCCACAGTCCGAATAAATATCACACCTCAAGTACCCAATCATTACACGAAAGATATCCTAAAATTCCCTTGTGCCATCAAGCAAACTCGAATATCAGTAGTCGATCTAACAAGAAAGCGCCACAGTACTACCGAAGTACTATCAACTTAATCACATTGCCTTTTCTAAAACATATACCCTCATCAAATCACTATGATTAGCAATACCATTTCCTTAATCATCTGAAGATCATTCACCCTAATCATCTGAAGCTCATTTCTCTAATCACCTAAAACTACCCGTGATGCCTAAGAATTTTATAACTTTCCATTCAGAACTGAACCGTAACCTTACACACGCAAATCTCGATCCTACACAACATATCGCATATACCATACCACCCTAGGATAACTTGAGAACTTCATCTCCCTTCTGAGCCACAAACATCTACGTACTTAACTAGTCAAGAACTTTCCATTGGTCCCACCTAGAAGAAAATCACTATACATCCCATGCTCCGCATGCCCATAGAAAAATATACATCTCCAAACCACGGTAAAACCCATCAAGAACTCTCCGAGTTCCCCTTGCACAAATCAGAGCTGCTAGGACTGAATCCCTCTAACTCGACCAAGCTAAGCAAGTCGTCAAAACCTATGAGCATTGCTGCAAAATACCTGTAAGAACTCATTACCCCGAACACACACAAGGAACAAATCATATCCTTACCATACCGGTCCGGTCTACTACCAAGCTACCCCATCTATCTAAATTTCCATTCCGATTCATCTTCAACTTGATATTTCCTTTTTGTTGTAGCACCACAATTCCTTAACTCAGACTTACCACACGGAACCAAGTATAAAGCCACACCGTCTAAGGCTCATAAGTCGCTAAAAACTTTCTTAAACATTCCCAAAAGTACCACATTCCAAAATACTTTACTCTGAAGAACTCCCTGCGAATCTAAATCTGTTACCTTTACCTTCCTGTTACTGATACATAGAATCCCATAATTAACATAGGAATACCACAAGTCTTGACTCTTCCAATGGAAACTCAGTTTCTAATCACATATACAACTTTAAGATACCCAATTGTTACATGCAGAATCTTGAACACATTAGAACCATTCTTGAGAGTCATTTACTCTATTTAAACTCCAATTAGCCTGATCAAACGAACAACCACCCGTGCCTCATTAGCACTCTGACACTGCAGGACATGACCTCATCCCAATACAAACAAGCATCTTCCTGCTCTATGCACCGAGCATTCTTTACCAACAACAACTTAGGACATCCTGTGATTCTCACACATCTACGAAGCACCATATAACCTTTGTCAAAATTTTCCATCACTCGAGCTATCCTCGACATCAATCTCTGTAAGCCATAACTGAATCACCAACACGCCTTGAACTGGAACCAACATAGCACCTAACCGTGCAATCAACTTAATCAATGGCAAACTCCCCCACTTGACTCAAAGCCATAGATCAAAACACACCCAATAACTCATAACACATATACTCTATTGCTGCCATATAGTAAGATTAAACTCAATCCTTCATAAGCTTGTGGAAACACAAATCATCTAGAATTTTAACTCTTCTGTAAATCTCGTATTCACTCACACAACAATTAAGCCCACTCTCTAGGCGACCCAATTTAGATTTCAACACATATTCTTCACTTGTAAATGAGATCTTCTAATAGACAACATAAGGATCACACAACCTTAGAACACTCCGCAGGAGATAACCCACCTACTTTGTCTCCAACTAACATTTCTGTATACCTTCCCCCGTCATAAGCATTACGTAGTCACTTGATCTTCCTGAGTCCGAACTCATACCGCAATATGAAATTTACTTCACTTTCAACTGGGAAACATGAAAAGATTCTTCACACACCCATAACTCGGGGCTATACCTCGAATCAAGATGGAATTCAAGCACCTAATAGTTCTTCTATCCTCAAGCAGACCCTTCTCGTCGCTTCCAAATCATATGGATACATCTCGCAGTACTAACATACTCATCACACAATCATCCAGCTGTCACTTCCACTAATAGGGACATTACTGAACATATATGTTCAAAAACACTTGCTCACACAATCAGCACCTCGGTGCTCAAGCTATAGGCAAAACTTCGGCCTCAAGTCTTGCAGACTATCCCAACATCAACTCACAAGGATCACATCTCGCCCCTCGATCAGGGGATTACAAGCCATCGATGCACATCTGATACTGAGCGCTCATATGCGCATACGAACGCGTGGAAGGAATTTCAAGAGTTACTTTTCAAGCTAAATCAAAGGACGCACGATAAGAATTCAAGAATATGAAGTTTTCCTAATGGTTTTGTAGCCTCTCGAGGATAAATACAGATGTCTCCATACCGATCAGCGAGACTCTACTAAATCTGCTTATGACTCGTGAGACCTATGTAACCTAGGCTCTGATACCAATTTGTCACGACCCTAACCCCAAACCCGATCGTGATGGCACCACTCGTGAAGATAAGGCCAGCCAGACTAACACAGCACACCTCTTTAAGCAGTTAATTACCATAAAACAGTTTTAAGCATTATTTAATAGCAATAAATTCGCGAAAACACAAATAATAATAGTAGAACCATCCTGACACAGCCCAAACCGGGGTGTCACAAGTCATGAGCATCTTTTAGAGTATAAATACAACTACAAGGTCTGAAATATACGAAACAGGACTGATGAACGAAAAGAGAGAAAAGCGGTGCTGCGAACGCTGACAGCCACCTCGCTAAACTCTGATAACCATGCCTCTAATCAGCCAAAACCCGCTACCGGGTGTATAAATACCTGCATCTGCACACAAGGTGCAGGGAGTAAAGTGAGTACTCCAACTTAGTGAGTAATAAAGGTAAATAACAACTGAGTAGTGAGAAATCACGTAAACCAAACCAACATGCTATATAGAAGCAGTGTAAAACCCTTTGAGAAAAACAGTAAAGCTGTGAAATCTTTAGAAACATCTTAGCTCAGTTTAAACCTCTTTTGAAAATGACTTTTTCAGTAATTACGCAAATGAACGCAAAATAGTTAGTGCCAATAAGCACAGAAAATCCACCCCTCGGGCACAAATACCACAGATAACAAGTAAAATGACAAGTAAATATGAAAGATGAACGCATAAAAGGTTCGTCCCTTGGGAAATATCTCAGAACAGAACCAGCCCCTCGGGCTCACTCTCGGAATAGTATCAGCCCCTCGGGCTTACTCTTAGAACAATATCAGCCCCTCGGGCTCACTCTCAGATCACAATGGGTACCCGCGCTCACTGTGGGTGTGCAGACTTCGGAGGGGCCCCTTACGGACCAAGCGCTATATCAAGCCACCTCGTGGCATCAACTCTCGGCTCTCGGCCTCACATCACTCAAGACATCTCGTGGTGTATAAATGTATATCAGGACCTCGGCCTCATATCACTCAGTGTATCCTCACATCTGACCCTCAACCACACTAAGTCAGAAAATCATCACAAGCCCCTCAGGCATTCGTAAAATAGTAGTTCTCAGCCCAAAACATCATTTAAATCTCAAAACTGAGTAAAAGTGGCTGAGTTGTAAAATAATGGAAAACAGCATGACTGAGTTCAAGTAATAAGTCAAAACAATGATAATAATCCCCGAAGGGTTCAAATAGTTGGCACAAAGACCAAATATGGCAATCAGCCCAAATCATGATGATAACAAGTAAGTTTTAGTCAAATACGCGGTAAATTCACCAATCGGGACGGACCAAGTCACAATCCCCAACGGTGCTCTACCCCACGCTCGCTATCCGGTGTGCAAGTCACCTCAACATAGCACTACGATGTGCAATCCGGGGTTTCTAACCCTCAGAATATCATTTACAATCATTACTCACCTTGAACCAGCGAAATCTCTAGCTCACGATGCCTTTGCCCTTCGAATTGGCCTCCACGCGCGTCGAATCTATCCAAAATCAGAACGAATACATCACAATATACTAAGGGAACAAAGTCCAAGCGAAAACAATCGAAAAATATAAAAAATCCCAAAATTAGCAAAACCCGAGCCCCGGGCCCACTTCTCGAAACTCAGAAATTTTTACATCAATGGGTTCCTTATCTCCTCACGGGTTCATACATACCAAAAGTTCTCAAATCCGACCTCAAATGGTCCTTCGAATCCCAATTCAAAAGTTCAAAATCCCAAGCCCTAGTTCTTCCATTATTTTAACTTAAGTTCCAAGATTTTCTAGGTTGATTTCACAATAGAATCATGTTTTAGGTTAAAAATCTTACCTCCAATCGATTCTCCTTGAATCCCTCTTCAATTCCCTTCAAAAAGCTCCCAAAAAGATCAATAATGGAGTAAATGAGCCCCAAAATCGCGGATGAAATGTTTTAAAACATTCTGCCCAGGTCTGACCCTTCCTTCTTTGCGAACGCGGTCAAACTCTCCCGTTCGCGAAGCACAACCTTACATTGACCTAATTTTACTTTATGCGAATGCAACACACAGGTCGTGAACGCGATGCCTCAGCTCCCAGACCTACGCGAACGCGAGGCACCTGATGCAAACGCGAAGAGTAATTCCACTGGACCCTAAATCCTTATACGCGAACGCGATCGGACTCATGGGAACGCGAAGCACAAACTCTTAGCCTTCCGCGAATGCGAGCCCTCAAACGCGAACATGAAGGCTTAAATTCCTGTCTTCCAAATTCCTTCTACGCGATCGTGGTATATCCCACGCAATCGTGAAGGCTTAAATGTCTGCAACACCTGAACTGAAAATCTGCAACTTTTCAACTTAGAAAATGGTCCGATTGACCACCCAAAACTCACCCGAGGCCCCCGAGACCTCAACCAAAAGCACCAACACATCCTAAAACCTCATTCAAACTTATTCCAATCATCAAAACACCTCAAACAATACCAAACCCACCAATTCACGTCAAATTCAAGCCTAAGTTATCTTAAAACTTCCGAAACACGCTTTTGATCAAAAACCGAACCAAACCACGTCTGAATGACCTGAAATTTTGCACACACATCCCAAATGACATAATGAAACTACAGCAACTCTCAAAATTCCATTCCGATCCTCGGATCAAAATCTCACCTACCAACCGGAAATCGCCAAAATATCAACTTCGCCAATTCAAGCCTAATTCTACTCCGGACCTCCAAAACCAATTCCGATCACACTCCTAAGTCAAAAATCACCTCCCGAAGCTAACCGAACCATCGGAACTAACATTCGAGCCCTCTAACATATAAGTCAACATCCAATTGACTTTTTTAGCTTAAACCTTCTTAAAATAGACTAAGTGTCTCATTTCTTACCAAACCCTCTCCGAACGCAAACTAATCAACTTGATCACATGAAATACGGATAACGAAGCATAAAGAAGCAGAAATGGGGCAAATGAAGCAGTAACTCATGAGACGATTGACCGGGTCGTCACACATCCTAATATATAATAGTGTCATTCTTAATGTTCTTTAAAAAATAGTACTAAAAATCACTTAGCCACATCGATATCTAAGAGGAACCGAGATAATTTTGAAATATCAAATTTTGGGTATGCATAATAGAGTTACTCCAAAATAGTATGGTATAAATTTTTAAGATAACCATTGATACTCTTAATAGTGGGGGAAATTTTTGCAAACTTTTCTCAGTCCCCAAATTTAATTACTTTTTTTTCTTCAGGTTAAACAAATCCCCAAATTCAATTACAACCAAGCATAAATACAACATTCACTACAAAAAAAATGGGTAAATTGCGGAGAGTATGAGTAACCTTCGTAATTTGCATAAATTTGCGGCAATTGGTTATCCCCCCAAAATTATAACAATTTAAGGGGGTTATAAATTGAGAAATTTTCATAAAGCACTATCTTTTAGTGGTAATTAGCTATCTATATAGATACCATTTACTATATTACGGATTGTAGATACATTTTCTGTTGTTATAAGATGTATTTGATATATTTAAGCTACTATATTCATGAATACGGTAGCAAAAGTCGGCGCAAAACATGGGGCTATAGCTGGATAGACGAATGTATGTGGGTGTATGTGACTGTATTCGATTGTATGTCAAAACGTAAACTACGCAATTCCAGGTCTATTCAGATTTTTTTAACGGAAAGTATATAAATTAACATAATAGACTCCTAATATAACTCAACTAACCCAATTACATCACCCATAATTATTTTTTTACGCGAATAATCTGATTTTTTCCGTAAAACGTTATATACATCAAAACACAGCATTTGCCAATAGTCTGTTTCTTCCCTTTTCTCATTTTTTTCGTGTGTGCTTCTGTGTTCAACAAACAAAATAGAGAACTGATACATTCATATATAGAAATCGGTGAACCAATGATACATGTTGGCTTTTTTCACGAATATATTCTGCATATATTTAGTTGGTGTATTAAATCTGAATACATAATTACAATACGACTATTATATTAATTCATGATCTCTGAATATTAAGTATATGTATTAGAATACAACTGAATATATATGAATACAATTTGTTATATACATACGATATGATTGTATTATAAAAAGATGTAATATTTCATTCATCAGAACTGATTCTTTTTTTTTGTAATACATATAAATACAACTAAATACAAAAAGACTTTTGTGTCAGGGATTGTATATGATCTCTTAATATTGAATACATGTATTCAAATACTCCTAAATACATATTAATACAATTTGTTATACACATATGAAGGTCTAAATATGTATTATAAATGTCTAATAGACTTTTAATATAATACATATAAATATATATGAAGACAACCTGTAAAATACATATGAATAAAACCTGTGGAAAATATGTGAATATAACTTGGTGAATACAGATAAATACAACCTAATGAATATAGATACATACAACCTGTTGAAATATAGATGAATACAACATGTTAAATTAATATTAATGCAACATGTTGAATCCATAAGAATGCAAGATGTTGAATACAGATTAATACAATACGTTTAATGCATATGAATACAACTTGAACATCTTTCGATTTGTCATTGTGTAATTTGGTTCTTCTCTCTAAAGCTATAGTTTCTGATACACCTGCAAATTCCGACTCCGCTTGAGTGAGTTGCAAAGAGAAAGAGGTCCCACTGAAATTGAGTAGTTTGGTGGGTATACCTCTGGTTACCATCTTGTGTGACATTGAATCCGACATTGGAGAGAAAAATGATAGCTTTCTGTTGAGTAAACAATAACAACGGTTATTGTTTCATGTCACGACCCTAACCCCGAGATCGGTCGTGATGACGCCTCTCGTGAAGACAAAGCTAGCCAGTCCAATACAGTACATCTCTTTAAGCAGTTAATTAACATAAGACAGTTTAAAACATGATTTAATAGCAATAGCTCGCGGAATCAAAGATAATGATAGTGGAAAAACCATCCCGACACATCCCTAACCGGGGTGTCACAAGTCACGAGTGTCTAAGATAATGAATTCTCAAATGTAACTATAGAGTCACAATACTAGAATAGAAAGTAAAGACATAGATAGAGAGGAACTCTAGGCTGCGAACGCCAGCAACTATCTAAAGTCTCCTCGGAGATCCGCCTGAAGCTGGGATGAGTCAGCACTCGGGAGCGAGACCTGCTACACTTGAATCTGCACACACGATGTAGGGAGTAATGTGAGTACTCCAATCCAGTGAGTAATAATATAAATAATGGCTGAAAGCAAGAAAACACGTTAAAACACAAAGCATTCTATACCGGAAGCAGTAAAATCACTTAAAAACAGTAAATCAATAAAATATCAAGTAAAATCCCTTTTTCAACAAGTAAAACAAGTGATTTGGCAGGTAAATAACAAATAGAAATCCGCCCCTCGGGCAACAACACAGAACAGTACTAGCCCCTCGGGCTCACTCTCAGAACAATATCAACCCCTCGGGCTCACTCTCAGTTCACAATGGGTAATCGCGCTCACTCAGGGTGTACAAACAACGGGAGAGGCCCCTTATGGCCCAAGCGCAATATCAAGCCATCTCATGGCATCAAATCTCGGCTTCGCCCTCACATCACTCAAGCCACCTCATGGCGTATATATGTATCTCAGACCCTCGGCCTTATATCCCTCAGTGTATCCTCATATCTGGCCCTCGGCCGTACTCAGTCCGAAAATCATCACAAGCCCCTCGGCCATTAGTAAAACAGTAGTTCTCAGCCCAAAACATCATTTAAAAATATCATTTAAGTCTTAAAATGAGTAAAAGTGGCTGAGTTGTAAAACAACGGAAAACAGCATGACTGAGTTCAAGTAATAAGTCAATAAAGTAAGGAAATAGTACTAGAAATCCCCGAAGGGTTCAAATAGTTGGCACGAAGCCCAGATATGGCAATCAGCCCAAGTCATGATGTTAACAATAAGTTTCAGTCAAATACGCGGTAAAATCATAAAATCGGGACGGACCAAGTCACAATCCCCAATAGTAAATGACCCTACGCTCATCATCGAGCGAGTGCCTAACCTAAATATAGCACTACGATGTGCAAATCTGGGGTTTCAAACCCTCAGGACATCATTACATTCATTACTCACCTCGAACCGGCTAAATCTCTAGCTCGCGACACCTTTGCCCCTCGAATCGGCCTCCACGCGCATCGAATCTATCCAAAATCAGAACGAATATGTCACAATATGCTAAGGGAACAAAGCTCAAGTGAAAAAAATCGAAAAATACCAAAAATCTCGAAATTAGCAAAACCCGAGCCCCGGGCCCACTTCTCAAAACTCAGAAATTTTTTACATCAACGGGTTCCTTGTCCCCCCATGAGTTCATACATACCAAAAGCTCTCAAATCCGACCCCAATTGGTCCTCCAAATCCCCAAATCAAATTTCAAAATCCCAAGCCCTATTTCTCCCATTTTTAGCTTAAGTTTCATGATTTTCTAGGTATATTTCACAATAAAATCAAGTTTAGGTCCGAAATTCTTACCTCCAAATATTTCTCCTTGAATCTCTCTTTAATTTCCTTCAAAAAGCTCTCAAAATGATCAACAATGGGGGAAAATGAGCCCTAAAATCGCGGATGAAATGACTTAAAACATTCTGCCCTGCTCTGCCCGTTCCTTCATCGCGATCGCGGCACAAACCTCGCGATTGCGAAGAGAAAATTTCCAAGACCCACTCCACAATACACTACGCGAATGCGACACAGGCATTGCGAATGCGATGCTTCCGCTTCCCATACGCGAACGCGAGGCCTCAAATGCGAATGCGAAGATCAATTCCTTCTGGACCCCATTCCTTATACGCGATCGCGGACAACCTCACGCGAACGCGAAGCACAAGATCCCAGCCTTCCGCAAACGCGAGGCCCCTCATGCGAACGTGAATGCTTAACTCTGACCATCCTCAATTCCTTCTCCGCGATCATGATACCTTCTACGTGATCGCGAAGGCTTAAATATCTGCAACACCTTAACTGATTTTCTGCAACTTTCAAACTCCAAAAATGGTTCGAATGACCACTCGAAACTCACCTGAGTCCCCCGGGACCTCAACTAAAAGCACCAACACATCCTAAAACCTTATTCAAACTTGCTCCAATCATCAAAACACCTCCCGAAGCTAATCGAACCATCAGAACTCACATCTGAGGCCTCTAACACATATGTCAACATCCGATTGACTTTTTCAACTTAAGCCTTCTTAAAAAAGACTAAGTGTCTCATATCTTAGCAAATCCTCTCCGAGCACAAACTAATCAACTCGATCACATAAAACACGGATAACGAAGCATAAAGAAGCAGCAATGGGGAAAACGGAGTGGTAACTCATGAGACGACATGTCGGGTCGTCATATTTCAGAAGCAAACAGAAATCTGTATCCAAATCTAAGAAGCTACATACTTGTATCAAAATCTAAGAAGCTAAATACATACCACAAGAACTTGTATCAGAAAATAAAACTAAGATTTTAGAGAGAGATTAACTGGGGAGTGAGAATAAGGGAGACTTAAGCAATGTGGGTGGGAGAAGAAGTCTGAATCGTAGTTTTGTGGGAGAAGAGAGTAAAGTGTATCGAGAGAGAGAGAGAGAGAGAGAGAGAGAGAGAGAGAGAGAGAGAACGTGGTTTATGAATTTTAACGTGATTATGTGAGAGAAAATCTGAAAAAGGAGAGAGAAAAATAATAATTGGCGTATATGATGGCTTAAGGGTAGGATGTAACCATAATTAGATATTTTGCTATAAAGGGTAAAAGGTAGCTATATAATATAATTTTTTAAAATAATATTTATTTAAACTCGTACTAATTTATTTAAAACTTTGTGAAATCGTTCTTTACTCGCTACAAGTATTTCGCTCTAGCTCTCTAGTTCTCTTAGCTATCGTTACATTTTTTGACTCGTGGAAAGGAAGACGCGGCTAGTCAATCACGGACTAGTTGACTTCCCTATGATGATTCAATGTTAATGACCTCATTCAATCTTTTTTTTGAGCCTTGGCTATTGTGGACTAGATGGATAGCTAGTAGTTATGAGCACCAGTCCCATAACTATAGATAGGAAAAAATAGGGAATTAAGCTTATGTGTAAAAGTTCCTAAAAGAAAAAGGCGCCTAATTTATTTCACACTCCCTCCTTTTTTTCCCCAACCTTTTCAGTCTAGAAACTTCTGCCTTTCACACTTCTGACTAATAGACTCTCTTTCTGCAGGAAACCACAATCTCTTCAATTTGAAATTCTCTCTTTACAGGTATTTTAATTTTGGATATATTGTTAAGTTCTCTATTTACGGGTACCATTTCACCCATTTGATGAACAAGATATTTGTTCAGCCATTGTGGTTTAGGAACAAAATATTTTTTACCAGTTGAAATCAATTCACGTTGGTTGTGGGATTAACAGGAGGTTTAAGCTTTCTACCAACTGTTTGTTCCCCGATTAATACTTCTTATGTTAGATGCTTTTTGATTTGTACCAGATTTTTTCTTTCTTCATTGTTAATAGAAGTATTTTTTAATAGTTTTGGAAATTTTCGGAAATTTATATGCACTAGAAACGTTATACTTTTTTGCTTGTTCTTCACCGAAAAATTGGTTAACTTTGCTGAAGTTCTAAGGATTTGAAGTCTGTAATCTTTTTTCTTAATCAGTTTGCATTTTATTTCTTTACTTTTGGAGTTTTGACATTAATATTATCCTACAAAAATCTAAAACCACATTTGTTATTTAGAGTTTTGATATTAATATTACCCTGTTTGTCTAGGTATAATACTTTAAAGTTGGCCAGCTCCTTTTACTGTTTAGGGTTTATTTTTTATTTTATTGTTTTGGGTAAGTAATTTAGATGATTCAAATTGCATGATGGAAAATCTAGTTCAGGCTGGTTTCTTCTATTTCTGGATTTTTCAATTTGATTATAGGCATAATATTTTACTTAATAGTAATAATTATTGACTTTTATTTTTCTCTCATAGAGTTTGGTTTGGAAAATAAAAACTGAAAAGTTCTCTGTATTTGTAATTCTACTTTGTGTAAGTTTTCAATTTGTCAAATATTTCTGCTTCGAGTATAATTTTTGTTGTTTTTATCAAATAGGACAGAGGGGCTGATTTATTGGAAAATATAGTAGAAGGTTTCAGAATTCTGTCGATATCGGAGGTAAGAAATTTATTTTTGTATGTTTCAATTCATTTTAAGTATTTTTAGTTTCTTCAAGTTGTTTAGTAATGTGTAATAGTAATGTGTAAGTCGTCCTCATATAACTTTAGATATAGAAATAGTTCCTTCATAAACCGGAAGTTGTTTAGTACTGTCTAAGTCTTTAGTCCCTAAATAACTTCAAAATACTTGTAAATGGTGTTGCACAAGAGTTGCTCCATATTTGTTAATTGTAGATATGCCGAAAACCAAACGTTTCCGGAACTTGAAAATTAAAAGTCAGCCCAATCAGCGCCCCCTTCACAACCTATTGATGCGACAGAAGATATGACATCACAATTGGGTCCTTCATTTTTGACTACATTGCAGCCGACTCCTTCATTACAAGCCACAAGACAGCAAACTCTTTCATTTCAGGCCACGGGGCAGACAACTCCTTCCATTCAGCCGACTCTTTCATTTCAGGCGAAATCACTACCAACTCCTTCATTTCAAGCCACAAGACAGCAAACCGCTTCATTTCAGGCCACAACACTGTCAACTGCTTCATTTCAAGCCACAAGACAGCAAACAGCTTCATTTCAAGCCACGGAACAAACAACTCCTTCCACTCAGCCGACTCCTTCGTTTCAGGCGACGTCACTACCAACTCCTTCATTCGAACCTCCTATTATTCCCACACCACCACAAGCAACATCCAATAAGCTTGCTAAATGCGAGTCTTCACATCATTGGACTGTCGATGGAATAGGTAATCATTATCCTTTCATTATAATTTCTGCTGTTGTTGATGTATAGGACATTAATGTATAACCGAAATATATTACTTTGTAGTCTTCAATTAGCAGTAACGAGAAAAATGTGAGGCAGGCTAAAGTTATTACTCTTTGTTTTCCCTCTCATCTCCTCTTCTTTCTTCCTCTGTTCTACTCACCCCTCTCATCTCTATGTGTGAATCAGATCGTTATATTGGTACTTTTACTAAGAGTCGGACTGGCTTGAAACCAGCTCATTGTTTTATCTATTTTATGAAGTTCTGCAATATTTGTGAGTGCATTCTTTTGGTTTTCTTTAAGGCATTTATTTTTGTTCGTGACATTTACAATGTTTTTATTCCTTCTGTCTTACGGTGGCTTAAAAGGCGAACATTGTACCATGAAATATGCCGAAATGATTTTGACAATCTTGTGAATCTTAACCTGTTCATTTTTTGTGAGATCACTGTTAGGTTGAACTTTGAGGGTTTCATGCTTTCTTATTTTTCATATGTCTTGCTATTGGCCAGTTCCAATAGCAAGACATATAGAAGTTTTTGTTGAGTATGAGATGGCTACAAGGTGTTTTTAGTATTTTCTTGCAATACATATAGAAGTTTCTTTACAAAACAATACAACCAACATACAGCTCATTTCAGTAATACATGAGAAAATTGTAGTATTTTCAATTATGGTCTTACTAATCCTTAAAGCTTTTATTAATTAATATTAAGATCTCTGACTCGAAAGTTTTATCTTCTCTGAACCATGTAGTTAGCTATCATTTAATATGAACTAATGCTGAGTTTCATTATTTTTTTATGTTACAGATTCACAAGAAGATACAAAAAGGCTCACTTCCTTTATCTTACTTTACTATTTAATTTTAGATTATGTATCTATTTCTTCTACTGTAGTTAATCTATTCTTAATTTTTGTTTCCATACATAGATGGTTGAGACGGGGAGAAAGTCTGGACGAGCACAACTTTATCTTGCTACACATATAAAAAAAGATGGATCATATGTGAACGAGGAGGCAAAAGAATATGTGTAAGTTATATACTATCACCAATGAACCCACAGGGGTTGGCCTGGTGGCAATTGACTTGAGCCCTGGGGTTTGCTCCCTTTCAAGATCTCAAGTTCGAAACCCACTGGGTGCAAACAATTTCTGAGGGCCATCGGACTGGGTAAAACCTGAATTAACCGTGGTGCACTTGCGAAAAACTCCTTGCCGAGGGCCTGTGCACCTCCGAGATTAGTCGGGGCTCATAGAGATCTCGGACACCTGGTGCGAATAAAAAAAAAATATACTATCACCAATGCTACTTATTACTATGGAGTGGTTTGGGTATAGTTCGATGAGCTATTAACTATCACCAGTGCTACTGATTGCAACAGGCCTTATGTGCTTGTTATTATTTCCTTTCTGAAGTACCTTTCTCACTAGCCACCATGTGATTGGTGACCTAACACAGAACGATAAATATTATAATGAGGTCCACAAATAGGATATCTAGAAAACTAACTGCCTATAGTGAAATTTGAATGAAAATACTCTTGTACAGAGAAGTTCGGGTGGACAATATAGGATTATATGAATTTAACTAGAATATACTTGTTGAGTGTAAATTAAATTTGTGGATTAATACAAAACTGAAGTGCCTTATAGAAGATCTAATCCATTAATAGGTTCATATAGTAAGTATATTACAAGCGATGCGTTCAGAATTCTGGCTTATGTGTCTCTAGAAGTTTTGGTGTGGATTTTTTTATTTTTTTTGGTTAGATATTGTTTGACAATCATTAGTTGAGGGTCCTCTTGTAATTCTTTAACAATCAACAAGAAATTCATTTGAGGGTCCTCTTGTAATTCTTTAATACACCACCAGCACTTACTACTGGTAATTGTGTATTTATCATGGCTCATTTGGTGATCCAAGGATGTGTGGAAGATTTAAAAAATTAAGTGCAAATGTATCTGATTTCCTTACTTGGCCAGATGCTCAATTTATAATGTTGGCTCAATTTTTTTTTGACTGTGTATTGTGTTTAGGAAAAAAATGAGCTAGCAGTGAGCGAAAATATAGTGGATGAGTCTGAAATTTCTCCAACTGACGCTGTTGGTAAGGTTCTAGGCAAAGAGCATTATATTCTAACAACTTTCATTCCTCGAACTACCAATTAATTGGCTTTTTTGACTAAATGTTTAACAACAACACTTGATAAAACAAGGTTTATCTACCATTTTATCCACTTGATTTGTCATAGAATTGAAATCCCATTTAATCTGTCATTTAATAATTAGAATATATAGGAGCACCATGATGGATTAATTAAGAAAGATTTAATGTATTTTTAAGCAAGCTTTTGCTTCCCATCATTTACATTCTATTCTTTCACAGAATATGCAATTATCTCCAAAATAGACATGGGATGTGAAAGTATTTTCTTCTGAACTTAAAATTCATAGTTTGTCATTATAAGGACGCGAAAATAGTGGACTCAATCCCGGAGAGATACAAGGACAACAAAATCCCTATTGAAAAGTTTGAATACTCAAAGTGTTTAGAATCTTATTCTTGTGAAATTTTCATTCTGACTGATAAGTGGCACGACATTGCAATTCAGAATGATGTAAAACATCTGTCATATACAGAACTTTTATCACATCCCTTGCCTATTTTTACAATCTTTTCATCAAAATATTTATGAGAATTGGTTGTAGAGGGTTATGATCTAATGAATGTTTCTTTATCTGGTGGTGTGGCAAACTGTCATTTTTTGATTAAGCTTTCTCTATCTCATCTAAGTTTAGACGAAAATTGCTTCGACTCTACTTAATAGCAGTCATTGTTAATAATATGTATCCAAACCAGAAAATCAGAAGTCGTTAGTTTCAGGAACAAAAAATAGAAAATTCCAAGCCCATAAGTTTCTTGTGTGTCCTTAAGGAATTTAATCCTCTCATAGTTGCACAAGGTTTCAGATTAATTCCTCCCAGGATAGAACGGAATAACTATTCTATGATAGCGGCACTTCAAATCATAGAAGTTTGGCGAACTCAAATGGTGGAGCAAATCACACAAAATGCTTACGTTTTTGCTTTGTAAATTAAAATTGATGCAGAATGCAAACGATAGAGGGGAGAGATTTTCATATTCAGTGGTGACGTATGCTAAAATAGAGTATCGTTTGTCACTCCCCAACATAGTATTTTTATCCCTAGCACTCAACCTGCTTCGTATACCAACGATTAGATGTACTTATAGCATGGTATAAACCAATGAACTCTATTTTACTTCTTCTGAGATGCCAGCACTTGGCATGGAATATGCAAATTTATGGACAAATGACAACTTTTGTATCACCGTCAATTACTTGTGCTAACATCCGTTTCATTACAATTTTTCTCAACATTTTAGACCATGGGGTTTCTCAGAATATTCGCCAGAGTGAGGTTAGTCTGATAGTGTTTTGTTTTAGATTGCTAGTGGTTGTTGGTGTGAAGAGAAGATATCTTATAAATCCACTAACTTGCCAATTCATGAGAATGTTATCTAATTTTGCAATTGTTTCTATTTGAAAATTACATATAGTTCAAAAGATAGACATTGGATGTCTTTTGTTATAATAGACTGGGGCTCTCATGGTGGCCTTCGATCCGTGGTGAGTTTTGACATTTTTTCCTAATTTCTTTAGTATTTTTGGGGCTTATTACATATGTCAAATTCTTTGCCTGATTTGAATTTCTCTTCAAGATGTGGAATGAGGGACTCGCTATCTCTATAGCTCCCCCAGATTTTTGACAGAGTCCCACATCGGTAAAATACAAGAGAGATGTTGGGTATATAAGTTAACAAGCCTCGGACCTAGTGATATATTTTAAACCAGTGAGGACCTAGATCCAGAGTACGCAATATCACTAGCGGGCTGGACTGTTACAAAATCATCATGCTTCTTATCCAATTTTTGGTTATCAAAGGTTTTTAAGTAGAATGTCTACTAAATCACAAAGAGACCGTGTGACATTTGTTTTTTTTTTTTTTTTCTTATTCTGTTTTGATGAAAAGAAAAAATGCATTAAATTGGAAGAAACAAGTATAAAAGAAAATGGTATAAATGTTAAGGAAAAAAAGAAGATGAAACCTTATTTTCTAAATACCAAATTTGAAAATTTAATAAGACATTTATTTAGAACCGGATAGAGTGGTTTTTAAATTATCAAAGGAGGATCAATTTCTAAATTTATTAAATTTTTTATTGATCGAGATTAATTCACTAGGTACTCCTTAAATCCAAGTCCAAGGTTTTTTAGGATTATCAAAAAGCCTTTAAATTATAACACCGAGCTTGGCTTAATTATGTCACGACCTAAACTGGAGGGCCATGACTAGCACCCGACCATACTTGCCGAGCACCAACGTACATTTTATCTAACCTTCTTTATTATCTTTTAGGGCTGACGAGATCAATATAAATGGTAGACATGGATCATGGACAACCAACAACAAAATATGATGGCATGAACATACGTAACATGGGATGACCAGACAATCAAAAACTATATATAAGGTACGAGCTACCATGCTACCATGAAAGACTATACAACAAAAATCAGCCGACAAGGCATACCAAACTATACATGAGTCGACATCTGTCTATGAGCCTCTAAAGGAACATAAGTGCTGCAACATAGCCGGAACAGGGTCCCGACATACCCATAATGTCTATAACAAAAATGCATATCAAGACCACGGCAAGTCCGGAGAAGGGATCTCGCCAATCACCGCTGAATTGGACAGCCTACTGTGGTGGTGGAGCTGCACCTGCCTGTCTATCAGGACCTGCAGCACGACATGCAGCGTCCACAAACAAAAAGATGTCAGTACGAATAAAGTACTGAGTATTAGGGGTGTACATGAGGCGGTTTGGTTCGGTTTTTTATTTAACCAAAATCAAATCAATTATGTCGGTTTACTAAATTCATAATCAAATCAAACCAACATAAATTCTATTTTTTCGGTTTCGGTTTTAGCCGGTTTTTTTGGTTTTTCGGTTTTTTTCGGTTTTTTTTACTTTCCTTTTTAGTTATATTATTCTTGAAAAAGAGATCAAATAATCCCCAATTATCCGCATGATTATTATTTTTCTTAATAATATATGGGGAATACCAATTATTCGTATAAATCATAATTCGAATACCTTCCATAATAGAAAATGACAACAAACATGCGACAAAGCAAAGCACTGTAAACTTGATAAACCTCAATACTAAAATAATCATCAATTATGTGAGCAAAATGACAAGCAGGAAGCTTGTGTGATGTGGGGGGATGATTTTCAATATTTGGGGTTCTTTGATTTTGGAATTGAAGCATAGGGAATATATGGAATAATCTATTTTATTGTTTTTTGTCTTGTCGGGTTTTAGTTTTGGCTTGATATTTAGGTTATGTAGATAGAATCTACTTAGTGGATGGTGAATTTACAAGCCCACAAATAAATAATATCTCAATACATTGAAAATTATAAAATAGTTTAGAAAATACTTACAAATTAGATTTTAATAATTATTTTTTATGTATAAAATTTCTAAAATTTATTTATATATAACGTCGGTTTGGTTTGGATTCGATTTGACTTATTTTTTGTTAATGCCAAACCAAACCAAGAGCGATCAGTTTTTTATTTTCTAATACCAAACCAACCAAACCAAACCACAAGTCGGTTTTTTTCTTCGGTTTGACTTTGTTCGTCGATTTGGTTTGACTTGATGGTTTGGCTTGTACAACCCTACTGAATATGTAACACAGGTAACCATAAATACGAACAGTAATGTAAGCAGGGATAGAGAATATACAACCTGTAACATCTGAGTACCTCTGAGGGCTACTGACATGAAATGCATGATACATATGTATAAATACATAAACTTTTAAAACATACGTCTCTGTGGGCATCATCGTCATCATATCGTACCCGGTCATAATAGGCTCGGTAAAATGTACCCGACCATCATAAGGCTCGGTAGAATCATACCCGACCGTGTGGAGTTCGGTAAATTCCAAATGATCAGTGGTTGCACAATAGGTGTCGTACCTGGCCGACTATAGCGCGGTTCGATAGAGTAAAATAGATACATATATATATAATGCATGCTCGACTCATGGAATCACGTTCTAAACCTTTCGGAGTGGCGTAAGGTTGGTATCCTCTGTACATGTTATTAAGACTAACTCTTCACTATGAACCTTATAAGAATCAGGAAGTACCATAACATTGATAACATAATAATAAGAGAAGCAACATTAACATCAATTGTACCATAAGAGGGGAAACAATGTAAGTACTGCTAGCTTCTAAGAGTAGAGTATCTTTGGAAGCTTGTTCATTACATT